>JAWPHD010019845.1:20000-33992 GCA_037043455.1 Cyrtodaria siliqua | reverse complement strand
ACCAAGTCTTTCTAATCTAATTACAAAGTCCTCCTTAAAAACTCACTATTGCTGTGTATGTTGAAAGTATGCTTAACTTTTATTTCCTATTACTATCAAATAATGCATCAGAATTAATTACAAAAATAATTTATATTTATGCTTTAAAAAGAAATGAGTGCGAACAATCAAGTCGTGCGTTAAAATTTGCATTCAAAATGTTCTTCCTGCGCTTTAAATCTTAAATTAAAAAAAAATCAGGATTTTGTGTTAACAAGTTTTATATTGAAGCCATATGGACTATGTTCTCCTATATTAAAGCATGCATGTTTAGAAGTCTGTATTGAAGGAAATAGGATGTTCCCAGAACACAATACCGGATATGTAAAGAATGGTTTGGCTATTTAACGGTACTGGAGGCAATCTGTAAAAGTGATTGGTGTCAGGTCACATACAAATGAAAACCCTTATAATGTACTCCAGTTTTGTATGCAATGTGCATATGTATTAAAATTATACACCCCCCTCCTCCACGCAGCCCCCACCCCCACCCGCCCACCCACGTGTAGTTGCCGGGGTACAATACAACCACTGCAATCTCACAAACAAGATGCAGAGAGGTAGGACCCTCCCACCCCACAACACATACACACACACCACCACCCCCACCACTAACACACACACATACACACACCCCATTCATATTCATTTTGTCGTTTTTCATCATGCGCAAGGTCTTTATCATGACAACGCGTATGTAAACATGGAAACGTGGCTCTATCGTAAATGGAGTGTCTACTATAGAATTTGCAGCAACTCTGCAGTTCTGCAGTTCTGCAGGTAAGAAGGTTCTAGGCCCATTTCTCCATATTGTATCTTGATGTAAATGGGGGATGGGCCTGGCACGTTCATTCCTGTTAGGCGCCATATAACCTTGCATGTGTTGGTGCGCATTAAACCCTAATCCAATTTAATTCAATTACAATAAGCCACATCTTACCATCGGTTTAATTATTGCTTATGAAAATGTTTGGCCTGAAAAACTCAACGACTCGGCTGGTTTGTGTTGTAAATCATCAATATAAGTTAAAACGGTGTTTACATTGTTAATAGCTGTGCATATTTTTCAAATAATGTGTACTTCGATTCCAAAACAAGAAATTATAAGATCCGTTAAGCATCATATTAATTATTATTAATGACTTTTACAACAAAAACTAGCCGAGTCGTCAAGTTTATTAGAACAAACTATTTCATTAACAATAACTCTTCAAGATCGCCTAGGTACCTTTAAACTACACAACTGATGTTGTAGAAACAAGTCATTGGATGAGTGGTGCATCTTTCTATCAGCTTGGTAAAATAAATATATTTTTCAAAATATCATCCCCGGCGGGATTCGAACCCGCGGCCTCTGGATTAGAAGTCCAGCGCGCTATCCACTGCGCTACGGGGACTGATAAAATAATATTTGCTCAGTGGTAGGCTTTATCTTTACTCAACCGCACACCTTTATCATTATACCATATCACAGATACCGGTCTTAATATTTTTTAAATTTGATCAGTTAAAGGTTTTTAAATGCGCTAAGTTTAAATGTATACATTCATTAAAGTAAATAATTTATGAGAGCTGTCTAAGGCTTGTATAACAGCCTGGAACAGCTGAGCACTGTCCGGAGTATATATAAATGTACATAACAGATAACAGGCAAGGATCCGGGGCGGGGGCAAAACCGGCGTACCTCACCCTCCCCATTCTGGAAAGTAACAAGCGTTCTTAAACAGTACCCAGATTTAAAGTATGGACATGTGGTCATAATTCTTAAAAGAAACCATATCTATATATCTATATGTGGGAACACACCCTTAATCCTGGATCCGCCTATGTAAAACATAGGCATGTAAGACATACGCCTAATCCGATTATACAAAATGCTCGTATCCGTTGTTTATTGAGAAGAAGAATACGTTGAGGAAATATTTCCCAAAATAATCATTCCCGGCGGGATGGCGGGAGGTATACAGTACTAGTTTAATAATATGTTATCGCGGATATGTTACAATACATCAATTCAACATCACATTCATAGCAACTGGATTGAACTACGCATTATTACAACATTAGTTAAAGTTCTCTCTATTGTATACCTGGCTTGCGAAACGTCGGTGGTTCTACCCAGGTGCCCGCCCGTGCGAAAATTGCCCGGAGGGGCACCTGGGGTCTTCCTCCACCAATGGAAGCTGGAAAGTCGCCATATGACCTTAGCTGTTGGTGCGACTATAAAATCCAATTCAATTCAATTCTATTGTATACAGTACTGGTCATACCCATGTTAAATGGAGTGATCTGCCTCTACCACAACAAACCGATCTTCGTATATGTACTGAAAGGGACGCAAAACGCCATTCAAACAAACCCTCTGGACATATGCGTTTTCCGTAGATTTGCGTAAATATATTTTTCAAAATATCATCCCCGGCGGGATTCGAACCCGCGGCCTCTGGATTAGAAGTCCAGCGCGCTATCCACTGCGCTACGGGGACTGATAAAGAAGTAGTCGCTCAGTGGTAGGCGTTATCGCCCACATTTATATCATTATACCATATCACAGATTTACACTTCCCAAACGGTCTTAATATTATTTAAAGTTGTTCAGTTTACGGTTTTTAAATGCGTTAAGTTTAAAGATATACATTCATTAAAGTAAAGAATTTAGGAGAGCTGTCTACGGGCTGTATAACTGAGCCTAGAACAGTTTACCACTGTCCGGAGTATATATAAATGTACATAACAGATAACAGGCAAGGATCAGGGGCGGGGGCAAAACAGGCGTAGCTCACCCTCCCCAATCTGGAAAGTAACAATATAATTTGCTGGTAAGAAAGAAAGAAAGATTTGCGCTTTCTTAAACAGTACCAAATTTAAAGTGGGGACATGGGGTCATAACCCTTAAAAGAAACCATATATATATATCTATATGTGGTAACACACCCTGGATCCTGGATCCGCGTAAGTAAAACCTAAACCTCAATATTTATCTGTACGCACGGCATATACTCAATTAGGAACAGAACTAAGACATACACCTAATCCGATTATTCATAATCCGTGTATCCGTTGTTTATTGACAGGAATAATACGTTGAGGAAATATTTCCCAAAATAATCATCCCCGGCTGGATGGCGGGAGGTATACAGTACTAGTTTTATAATATTTTATTGCGGATATGTAACAATACATCAATTCAACATCACAATATTCATAGCAACAGATGCAAATGGATTGAACTACAAGTTATTACAACGTTAGTTACAGTTCTCTCCATTGTATACAGTCCTGGTTATACCAAGGTTAAATTGAGTGGTCTGCCTCTACCACAACACATCGATATTCGTATATGTACTAAAAGTGTCGTAAAACGCAATTCAAACAAACGCTCTTGACATATGCGTTTTCCGCAGATTTTCAGGAATATATCTTTCAAAATATCATCCCCGGCGGGATTCGAACCCGCGGCCTCTGGATTAGAAGTCCAGCGCGCTATCCACTGCGCTACGGGGACTGATAAAGTAGTATTCTCTCTGTGGTAGGATTTATCTTTGCTGAACCGCACACCTAAATTTGTTCAGTTTAAGGTTTTAAATGCTATACATTCATTAAAGTAAAGAATTTAGGCGAGCTGTCTACGGGCTGTATAACTGAGCCTAGAACAGTTGATCACTGTCCGGAGTATATATAAATGTACATAACAGATAACAGGCAAGGATGAGGGGCGGGGGCAAAACAGGCGTACCTCACCCTCCCCAATCTGGAAAGCAACAATATAATTTTCTGGGTAAAATGAAAGAAGCTTTCTTAAACAGTACCAAATTTAAAATGGGTTCATGGGGTCATACATCTTAAAAGAAACCATATATATATATATATATGTTGGAACACACCCTGGATCCTGGATCCGCGTATGTAAAACATAAACCTCAATATTTAACTGTACAAAAATAAGAAAGATTATACAAAATACTTGTATCCGTTGATTATTGAGAAGAATAATACCTTAAGGAAATATTTCCCAAAATAATCATTCCCGGCGGGATGGCGGGAGGTTTACAGTACTAGTTTAATAATATTTTATCGCGGATATTTTACAAAACATCAATTCAACATCACAATATGCATAGCAACAGATGCAAATGGGTTGAACTGCAAGTTATTACAACACAGTCCTGGTTATACCCAGGTTAAATGAAGTGATCTGCCCCTACCACAACACATCGATCTTCGTATATGTACTGAAAGCGACGTAAAACGAAAATTCAAACAAGCGCTCTGGACATATGCATTTTCCACAGATTTGCAGAAATATTTGTTTTTAAAATATCATCCCCGGCGGGATTCGAACCCGCGACCTCTGGATTAGAAGTCCAGCGCGCTATCCACTGCGCTACGGGGACTGATAAAGAAGTGTTCTTTCTGTGGTAGACTTTATCTTTGTTCAACCGCACACATTTATCATTATTTACACTTCCCAACCGGTCTTAATATTATTTAAATTTGTTCAGTTGAAGGTTTTTAAATGCGTTAAATTTATTGATATACATTCATTAAAGTAAAGAATTTAGGAGAGCTGTCTACGGGCTGTATAACTGAGCCTGGAACAGTTTACCGCTGTCCGGAGTATATGTAAATGTACTTAACAGATAACAGGCAAGGATCAGGGCCGGGGCAAAACAGGCGTAGCTCACCCTCCCCAATCTGGAAAGTAACAATATAATTTGCTGGTAAAAAAGAAAGATTTGCGCTTTCTTAAACAGTACCAAATTTAAAGTGGGGACATGGGTCATAACCCTTAAAAGAAACCATAAATATATATATATCTACATGTGGGAACATACCCTGGATCCTGGATCCGCCTATGTAAAAACCTAAACCTCAATATGTATCTGTACGCACGGCATATACTCAATTAGGAACAGAAATAAGACATACACCTAATCCGATTATACATAATCCGTGTATCCGTTGTTTATTGACAGGAATAATACGTTGAGGAAATATTTCCCAAAATAATCATTCCCGGCGGGATGGCGGGAGGTATACAGTACTAGGTTAATAATATTTTTTTGCGGATGTGTTACAAAGCATCAATTCAACATCCCAATATTCATAGCAAGAGATGCAAATGGATTGAACTACAAGTTATTACAACATTAGTTACAGTTCTCTCCATTGTATACAGTCCTGGTTATACCAAGGTTAAATTGAGTGGTCTGCCTCTACCACAACAAATCGATATTCGTATATGTACTAAAAGTGTCGTAAAACGCCATTCAAACAAACGCTCTGGACATATGCGTTTTCCGCAGATTTTCAGAAATATATCTTTCAAAATATCATCCCCGGCGGGATTCGAACCCGCGGCCTCTGGATTAGAAGTCCAGCGCGCTATCCACTGCGCTACGGGGACTGATAAAGAAGTATTCTCTCAGTGGTAGGATTTATCTTTGCTTAACCGCACACCTTTATTATACCATATATATCACCTATTTACACTTCCCAACCGGTCTTACTATTGTTTAAATTTGTTTGTTTAGTTTAAAGCTTTTTAAATGCGCTAGGTTTAAATATATACATTCATTAACGTAAACAATTTAGGAGAGCTGTTTAAGGGCTGTATAACTGAGCCTGGAACAGTTGACCACTGTCCGGAGTATATATAAATGTACATAACAGATAACAGGCAAGGATGAGGGGCGGGGGCAAAACCGGCGTACCTTACCCTCCCCAATCTGGAAAGTACCAATATAATTTGCTATGAAAAAAAGAAAGAAAGATTTGCGCGTTCTTAAACAGTACCAAATTTAAAGTGGGGACATGGGGTCATACACCTTAAAAGAAACCATATCTATATGTGAGAACACACCCTGGATCCTGGATCCGCCTATGTAAAACCTAAACCTCAATATTTAACTGTACGCACGGCATACACTCAATTAGGAACAGAAATGACATACACCTAATCCGATTGTCCGTTGTTTATTGTACGTTAAGAAAATATTTCCCAAAATAATCATCTCCGGCGGGATGGCATATCAATTCAACATCACAATATTCATAGCATATGGATTAAACTCCAAATTATTACAACATTAGTTACAGTTCTCTCCACTGTTTACAGTACTGGTTATACCTAGGTTAAATTGAGTGGTCTGCCTCTACCACAACAAAATCGATACTCGTATATGTACTAAAAGTGTCGTAAAACGCCATTCATGGACATATGCGTTTTCCGCAGATTTGCAGAAATATATCTCTCAAAATATCATCCCCGGCGGGATTCGAACCCGCGGCCTCTGGATTAGAAGTCCAGCGCGCTATCCACTGCGCTACGGGGACTGATAAAGAAGAAAACTTTCTGTGGTAGTCTTTATCTTTGTTCAACCGCACACATTTATCATTATTTACACTTCCCAACCGGTCTTAATATTATTTAAATTTGTTCAGTTTAAGGTTTTCAAATGCGTTAAGTTTAAAGATACACATGCATTAAAGTAAATAGTTGATGAGGGTTGTCTAAGGGCGGTGAAACTTAGCCTGGAACAGTTGACCACTGTCCGGAGTATGTATAAATGTACATATCAGATAACAGGCAAGGATCCGAGGCGGGGGGCAAAACTGGCGTACCTCACCCTCCCCAATCCGGAAAGTAACAATATAATTTGCTGAGAGCTGTCTAAGGGTTGTAACTGAGTCCGGTTTCATTTTCAGAAAACTGTCCGGAGTTTACAAATGTACATAACATAACAGGCAAGGATCCGGGGGCGGGGGCAAAATCGGCATACCTGCCCAATTTCAAAATGTATATTGTTAACTTAAAACATTTAACAGATTAAGACGAGCTGTGGTGTCTAACCAGTCAGGAAGTACTTCCGGGTCGTAGGGTGCTAAAATAGTTCCTTGAACAAATCCAAAGTTTCTAGTTTGCATGTGTTTTCCCAAGTATGAGCACAGAGGTTAGGTAGAGATGTGGTTTCGACAGATGACACAAATGACGTGAATGAATGACGTGACATGTTGAAAAACTGAATCGGTGGACCATTTGCGAGCCACAAATGTTTAATTCACAGAATTAAAGTGTATTAAAGTGAAGGAATGTTGTGGAACTTGTGACTGATCTCCAAATACAGCCTATTTTGCATTGTGTTCAATCGGCTGATTTACATCGGTTTTCACAATATCCTGTGAAGTGTAAATCGGTGATAAAGGTGTGCGGTTGAGCAAAGATAACGCCTACCACAGAGAGAATACTACTTTATCAGTCCCCGTAGCGCAGTGGATAGCGCGCTGGACTTCTAATCCAGAGGCCGCGGGTTCGAATCCCGCCGGGGATGATGTTTTGAAGATATATTTCTGCAAATCTGCGGAAAACGCATATGTTTCAATGGCGCTTTACGTCTCTTTTAGTACATATACGAAGATCGGTTTAACTGCTTATATCCCTCATGTATTGAGTGGTGCATATTATACAAAACTGCTTATATCCCTCATATATTGAGTGGTGCATATTATACAAAACTGCTTATATCCCTCATGTATTGAGTGGTGCATATCATACAAAACTGCTTATATCCCTCATGTATTGAGTGGTGCATATTATACAAAACAGCTTATATCCCTCATGTATTGAGTGGTGCATATTATACAAAACTGCTTATATCCCTCATGTATTGAGTGGTGCATAATATACAAAACTGCTTATATCCCTCATATATTGAGTGGTACATATTATACAAAACTGCTTATATTCCTCATGTATTGAGTGGTGATATTATACAAAACTGCTTATATCCCTCATGTATTGAGTGGTGCATATTATACAAAACTGTTTATATTCCTCATGTATTGAGTGGCATATTATACAAAACTGCTTATATCCCTCATGTATTGAGTGGTACATATTATACAAAACTGCTTATATCCCTCATGTATTGAGTGGTACATAATGATACAAAACTGCTTATATCCCTCATGTATTGAGTGGTACATATTACACAAAACTGCTTATATCCCTCATGTATTGAGTGGTACATATTACACAAAACTGCTTATATCCCTCATGTATTGAGTGGTACATATTACACAAAACTGCTTATATCCCTCATGTATTGAGTGGTACATATTACACAAAACTGCTTATATCCCTCATGTATTGAGTGGTACATATTATACAAATTGTTTATATTCCTCATGTATTGAGTGGTACATATTATACAAAACTGCTTATATCCCTCAAGTATTGAGTGGTACATATTATACAAAACGGTTTATATCCCTCATGTATTGAGTGGTACATATTACACAAAACTGCTTATATCCCTCATGTATTGAGTGGTACATATTATACAAAACTGCTTATATCCCTCATGTATTGAGTGGTACATATTATACAAACTGTTTATATTCCTCATGTATTGAGTGGTACATAATGATACAAAACTGCTTATATCCCTCATGTATTGAGTGGTACATAGTATACAAAACTGCGTATACCTCATGTATTGAGTGGTACATAATTATAATACGTATTTATTAAAACTAATATCATTTTAACTTTAACCGGCTTGCAAATAACTAAATAACTAAATAATTCTTCTCATTCTATGACACCTTTAAATATACTATTGGTACAATATAATCAACAGTTAGTAATATGCAAAAACAATTTGCCTCATGCTATTCGTGTAATTAATATTAATAATTGAACAAGTTGTGTAAAAAACTAACGGGACGCCGCGAGTTTAAACAAAAAAAGAAAGCCGTGCGTCCCTTTAACTGCAACAACGTAGCAAGGCAAGGTGAGGTGATAGCATTGTGCTAGGCAAGGTGAGGTGATAGCATTGTGCTATCACCGCCGGACCAGTGTAACCTCCCATACCTTACTTGCCCTCCCGGGGTCCATCTATCCTCCCAGGGCTTAGCCACACTCCTGGGACTCATTTAGCCTCGCCGAATTCACGTCTTTGTTTTCCAAACAATATCATTCCCGTCGGGACTCGAACCTGTGACATTTGGATTAAAGTAGCTATCCCGCCAACAACAGGCAAAGTGTACAACATATGTACACCGTTTCTAAACCTACTGACGACGAGGTATATATATATATATATATTATATAACTTACATATTTTTGTTTTAATTCAAACTCTGTAGACACATTATAAATGGCTTTAACCAGTTGGGCCTAACCACTAGACTGGTTATCAGCTCATAATTCATTTTACGCATATTCAATAAAGGGTATTTTAAGAACCCGTGAATAATCCAGTACTTTAAATCGACACATTTTCGTTATAAGATGAGCTGAACACCTGGGCAGAGTTTTGATAAACGGGTTTGCCGTTATTTGTCGGGTTACTTTAGGTCATTGTTTTGAGTATATATATATAGTAATTATATGTAGTTATTTTTGTAAGCAAAACTTATTTAAATGAGAAATCAGTCCATATATATTGTCGTAGACGTAGGAGAAGGGGCTTTGCTAGCAGGAACAATGAATCAGGAGCAGATCCAGGGGGAAGGGGTTCAAACGTAGGGTCAGTAAAGACAGATGGAGCAAAGTTTATATCGGAGCCAAATGTATTAGACGTAATTTTATTTTTATTTTAGTAGCTCATTTAAAAACAATTCAAAAGGTGAGACAAACACCACGAGCATATTCGGGGTGGGGTGATGGAGAGGGACCAACGCGGCTTGGGACACAGTGGGGCTAGTGGTGCCTAGAGTTATGGGCGACCAGGGCGCTGGGACACTCTTATTGTTCCGACAATATGGGCGACTGTCCAAACAAAATGTCTTAAATGTGGACATTTATAAAACTTGATAATCTAGTCAATTAGGTCAAACATGTTTATTACTTTTTCCTAAGCCGCCTAGTAGTAATAAATCCAAAGAAGATGCAATATTGAAATAATTCCCGTGGATAAATTTTAGGAAAGAGACAAACTATTTAGGTAAGAGGAATACAAATCGATAATAAAAATACAGCAGGATTACTGGAGTTTCCACTTCTATGATAAAGGTTGATAAAAGATACCAAATAACGCATGTATAAATAATAATAAGGAAGAAGCGGATGTTGGCGATGATAGTGGTGGTGGTGGTGGTGGTGATGGTGGTGGTGGTTGATGTGGTGGTGATGGCGTTGGTATGGTGGTGGTGATGATGTTGGTGATGGCGTTGGTATGGTGGTGGTGATGGTGGTGGTTGTTGTAGTGGTGGTGGTTGTGGTGGTGGTGGTGGTGGTGGTGGTGGTTGGTGGTGGTGGTGGTGATGATGATGAGGAGGAGGAGGAGGAGGAGGAGGAGGAGGACGAGGACGAGGACGAGGAGGAGGAAGAAGAGGAGGAGGAGGAGGAGGAGGAGGAGGAGGAGGAGGAGGAGGAGGAGGAGGAGGAGGAGGAGGAGGAGGTGGAGGAGGAGGAGGAGGAGGAGGAGGAGGAGGAGGAGGAGGAGGAGGAGGAGGAGGAGGAGGAGGAGGAGGAGGAGGAGGAGGAAGAAGAAGAGGAGGCGGAGGAGGATAGTGATGCTGCTGCTGCTGCTGCTGCTGATGATGATGATGATGATGATGATGATGATGATGATGATGATGATGATGATGATGATGATAATGATGATGAGGAGGAGGAGGAACATGATGCTGATAAGAAGGAGGAGGAGGTTATGGTGATGATTAGGCGAGGTGGCAGGCTGACAGTGGCAACTCATTAACTAATCCCCAAACAGATGTGTAGGAATTCGTGCACTGGTGTATCCTTAAATGGGAGTAAGATTTTAATGCGGATAAAATGTCGAACGATTATGGGTGCGTAGATATTTGGATGGTTAAAATCTAAAACGTTCTACTTTTTCCTGAGGTTGTATGAACGCAATTTCACAAGGTGAAAGTACAAAAACGTGACGGTAACTTTCTCTGCCGTTTCATCATTTTCACAGTCTTTTTTTTCTCTCTTTTTTTCTCTTCTTGTTTGTGTGTTTGTTTGTTTGTTTATTTTAATACACATAGACGCACAAGTTCCTTTTTGTGAAATTTAAGAAATGCTTAACTACAATAAGTATTAAGGAATATGTACATAATCCTCGTTATGAATTACTGATATACATAACAATAAAGATTATGATTATGATGATTATGATATACATGTATCCAATGTAATCGATAATCAATACAAATTGGTTTATCGATGATGATGACCGATATTTAAAAATCATTATAAATGTTCGTGCTGATAAATATATGTTAAACTTTGTATCTATATACGTGGGTTGTTTTACTTTTTGAACTTTTGTTGTCACATTAAATGACTTTCATTGAGCTAAATAGATAACGGCGAGAACAAATTAATTTATGGTTCCTTATATCTGCATATCGATTTATTGAGTACAATTTTTATCTCAAAGGTGAAATTGAAAAAAAAGAAATTATCGAAGGACCAACGTCGTTTTATTGTTGTACGTAAATAGAATCGACCATAATGCCGCCCAGATTTATTGACAAGCATTTTAATTGTGTTTGTAACTGTATTTAAGGCGCATGTACAATATACACGAATGAATGCGTTGTAAACAATATTATGGCATCTTAATACCGATTTAGCTATTGTGTACCAATATAAGGTGTTTGATGAAAGCAATACTAGTATAGTGTAACTGTCCTTTATCCTATTAAAGGGACACAGGCAATCTTGAAGTCGTTACCAAGCAGTACAATCAGCGTCTCGATGTATTAATCCAGTATCATGTAGAACTTCTTGTTTACCCGTTGAGGGCATTTGTTGATTTACATATATACACTACTCAACTTTTATAATCGGTCACCCACGTTTTTTGAAAATATCACGAATACTAAAAACTGGAAATCACCGAAACACATACCAATATTTTATTAAATTTATCAACAAGGTTTTAGTCCAATCAAGGCAGATTAATTGTTAAACGACGCCAGTTAAAATTTCAAATGAAAATACGAATTATTAAAAAATGTATAATTCTTTGAAAAGTAACCAATTATAAAAGTTGAGTAGTGTTTATATTACTACCATATCATCCCTTATGTGTAATTAGTTTTATCTTTATAGATTTACATTAATTTTTAATTACTACTTCATTTCTTCATCTTTTATCAGTTTTTGCGCACAATATGACCTATATATGAGTCGACGTGCCGTAAAACACCATTCATTCATTCTTTTTGTATATAATACTTAAATTTAAAATTTTGAGTTTTCGATTTGTCTTCGCTTTCAACCATTTGTTTAAATGTATTATTGGTGCAATATAATAAAAAGGTGGAAATATGCAAAAATAATTTGCTTTATACTATTCTTATAATAAATATTAATGATTGAACAAATGTAAGTTATTACGAAAAACTAACGAGACGCCGAGAGTTTTACAAAAATCAAGATTGCCGTGTGTCCCTTTAATACCGATTTTTCTATTGCCTACCGATATAAGAAGTTTGATGAAAACGATAATTAATATCAATGAACAAATGTAAGTTGTGTGAACAACTAACGGGACGCCGAGAATTTTACAAAAATCAAGATTGCCGTGTGTCCCTTTAATAACGATTTAGCTATTATGTACCAATATAAGATGTTGATGAAAACGATAATAGTTTTATTGTACTTTTAAAACTATTTCTATTTCGGGAGCGGGATGTAGAACGACTTCATTGACTCACTCAGACTTTCCTCATACATTCTACGTAAGATTATGTTCTAAAATAAGAAAATACCTTACATTAATTTCGTCACTAGGTAACACGTGAAATGAAAAATTGTATTGTCCTTATCACTCCCAAAAACTAAAAAGAGGTTGAGGACGGACCCAAATGTGTCATCACACGCATACCAGACAGATGGTATCTACGTACGTGCAATGATGCGCGCACCATAAACTAAAAAAACATATAATCACAAAACGCATCCTGTTCCTTACATGGTTGAAAAGAACTTTAAAGATGTCGAAAATGCACTGATAAAACATTTTAGGTGCACACGCGTCATAATAGCATCGTCTTCCTTATAGCGACCAAGTTAGAATAATTGCCGAGAATGTTTTTTGTTGTTTTTTTGCATGTTGTTTTACGTCATTTTCAACACACGTAAGGTTTAATCTGACGGTCGATTTTTGTGGTGAAGGTAGAACCAGTATTGTACACCTCCCTCTATCCTAAGAAAACATGATGCTTCTAAATAATTCCTGTTTGTGATCACCAAACCCGTTTGATTATTTTTTCCTGATTATTGTATCCTGCTATGTTTACTTACTTTTCATGATTACAATGTTAATGCTACTTAGCCATATCATAATGTGACATCTCTGAAAGGAGATGAATTTATATAAGCTTCGATAAGCTTGTTTTCAGATCCTTGCTGTTTATAATTTGTATATTGCTCCTGTGGGAACATTACAATATAAATACTGTTTAAAACAACATTAGTAGCTGATATACGAGGACTGCGGCTTCCGAACAATATTCCCCACCCCACCTCAACGCCTCCCCAACCCCCAGCAACTCACTTGAAATTAGAAAAAAACCATCAAAACAAATGGATTATGTGTGTTTTTGCTGTTGTTGTGTATGTATGTGTTCTTTTTGCTTGTTCTGTTCGTTTATTTGTTTGTTTATATCTTGTAGTTGTTGCTTTTGGCGGTGGTGGGGAGGGGTCAATTAATAATTTGAAAGGCTGGAGCTCTCACCCCTACTATTTAATCTTGGATCCGCGCATGAGCACATTTTTCTAAATTAATGGTCTTGATTTTATTCTCAAAATCAGTAAGCTATTATGTGTTATTACCCTTTCACGAATGTATAACCGGTCATCAAGTGGCCATTAAGAGGGATAGCGAGTGTTTTTATTGCGCATTTAAAGTTTAATTTCTTTACATCTTTACTTCCGACACCTAAACATTTTATGTCCGTCGTTTACTTAACCACTTTTGACTTATA
>JAWPHD010019845.1:0-15000 GCA_037043455.1 Cyrtodaria siliqua | reverse complement strand
GATTGGTGTACAAAGTGTAACAAAGTCAACCATATGCAAATCACAGCTTAAAAGAGGGACGTTTCTATTTTCGCTGAGTATACTAATGAAAATAATATTAATACTAATAATAAAGACTTTATTTAACGTGAGAACTCATTTGAAACTAGTCTAACTTTCATGAGGCCCTCAACAATATATATATATATAGGGAGAAATATTTGCAAACAATCAAGGACAGACAACCTTCAGACGAACTACGGCAGGGCGCCTAGCTATGACGAGAGACACATAAATCAAACGTATGCATTCACTTCCTAAACAGTGTAGCTGCAACACACGCTGGTCTACTGTTTCTCTACAGCATAACCCACTCGTCTGGAGACACAATTAACATACACACGCATACATACATACATACATACAACTATAGCTCACATGATTGGAATCACATTTAAGCATTCAACCACACATACGCTATATTCAGACAGTGACCATGGAAGGTGCCGGATCTTGGGGATACCGTGAATTCAGTAAATATATTAAAGGGAGATAATTTGAACACACGACGGCAACTTTCGAAATTTGGGATCTCGCAAGAGATTCACATTCACAAAGCAGAATTACACACAGGGAGAAATATTAGGACTGATAACCTTCGGACGAACTACGGCAGGGCGCCTAGCTATGACGAGAGACACAGACATTCAGTTTCTTAAAAGGATAGCTGCAATACACGCTATATATATATATATATATGTATATAACAAAATCTTTCTTTTTTGCCATAGCTTTCGACCTAGCGGTCTTCATCAGCGGCGTTTATTTGTTGTATATATACGGAACACCGCACGTACCAGCCGTATGGACTGAATACGAAAGAGTAGGACCCCCAGTGGCCAAATACAACGTTCCCGCCGTACCCGGCAAAACTCCCGCGTCAACGTCATGACGTCATTTCCGTTTCCGTATATATACAACAAATAAACGCCGCTGATGAAGATAGTCTCGATCATCCAGACCTCTCGCGAGACTTCTCTCGAAGAAGTCTACATGATGGTCTGGAGTAAAGCTTTTTTAAAATTTGTGACATCAAAACGAGGTGTGGACAAAAAAAATCACCGTCCGCTGATTGGTCAACTTCAGTTTGTTGTGGGAATCAACCCCTATGTCACGACGGCGTGACGTTACGCGCAATGTTGTGCAATAAAATTACCCCAAACAAAGTCAGCGAATCGCGATTAATGCTAAAAATTAAATTTTAAACATCATTATATTCATTTTGTAATATAGATAATATTATGTTTTTAGAGAAACATACAAAAAACAAAGTTTATACATTTCTATGGGTGAAAGATTAGGATTTCTCAGTGAAAGGTTATTTATAATCGCTAAATATTAATAACTACGAACACAAAAATAACTAACCGAGACGTTGAGTTATGACGTCAATAACGTGTTGGTGACGTCGACGTCATACACCGATAACGCTAAATAAAGCGAATAATTCTGGTTAAAACTATACATAATCTGATTAAAAATGTAATAAATAGATTATTTAACTGTTGTGATCGATTATATGGAAATCCTTCACTGGATGGTAGACGTGTGTTGGTTTTTCACTCACTCGCTTACGCCCGTTCGTGAAAAGAACCACACGTCTACCATCTCGTGAAGGATTTCCCTATAATCGATCCCAGCTATTAAATAATCTCTATATATTTAATAAGGACGTACACACATCCCTTGCGCGTAATACAACGTGCACTTTGATGTTGTGGTCAAAATGACGTCACGTCACAGTCAATTTTGACGTTTGGCGCCGTCTATCGGTCAAACATTTTAATGAACCACGAGTCCAGACGCTCTCTAGCGCTCGTAGTCAGTTTGAGTGTGTCTGGATGATAGAGACTACTGATGAAGATTGCTAGGTCGCTATGGCGAAAAAGAAAGATTTTGTTATTTAAATATATGTAAATAGAGACTTTATTCATATATATATACAATATTTACAAAATAAATGCGATATCAATTTTAAATTGATTTTTATAGTATATGCACTATTCAGTAGCAGAAATATTTTCATATAGATATGCAAAACTTATTAATATAAAGTGCAAAACAATACATGTAAACACACGTGAATACTAAAAGGTTTTCATGACATAATGTTATGTGAAAATTAATTGCCAATTATAGTTAAACATACATATGTTTGACATAAACAGTTATGTATGCAAGACGTGTTACTTATAGCATTGGTTGTAAATATAAACCACAAAGAAATTTTAGGACAAAAATAGCAACATACAAAAGAACACTGTATAAGCAATATCATGCGTTTAATATTAATCGACAAGCCTCTGGGCTACAAAGATGTTCGTCTAAAGCCAGCTACCATTGACAACCATGTCCGTCTCCATGGCAACTCATGTCAAGGGGCAGACGTTGACGCACATATTAAGGTTCCTTTTTTACCTATACTACATATGATGTATTCATTTACAGCTGTCGTGAACTGTCAAAAGGCATGTAAACTGACGTTAAGTGTCAAGATTCAGAAGATAAATTATAGAGTATAATTATATTAAAATGAGACGAGGACAACGAATTCAATTATTATATTGTTTTGATATTTCGCCAACATTTGAGAAACGACCCATTTGTGTGAAGTAGTGTTCTACTTTTGTGTGAATTAGTGTTTTACTTTGTGAAGTGTGTTCTGCTTGGTGAAGTAGTGTTCTACTTTTGTGTGAAGTAGTGTTCTACTTTGTGAAGTGTGTTCTACTTTGTGAAGTAGTGTTCTACTTCTAAAGATGAAAAACAGAACTTAATTTCATAAAAGGTAGACGTTTCCATTTTAATAAAAAATATATTTGATGGTTGGACGGTGTTTAACGTCATTTTCAGCACATTGTTTAGGCGATATATGACGGTGGATTTGTTCGAGGTGGAGGCAGACATTTCACCGTGTCCTGAGTAGAACAAGTACCTCCCGCCATCCTTAATAAGAAGAGGAAAAACAATAAGAAGAAAAAAGGTTATTTTGTTTCAAACAGAGTTTAGATGAGCAAAGAAGCAAAGGTCCCCACCTCCACACCCACCATCCCACCCCAACCCCAATGCGTGTTTTGTCTTCCTTATGGACAAATCATATAAATATGTTATCGCCCCCACACCCCTCTTCCTTAAGGACAAATCATATAAATATGTTATCGTATTGAATCTTATTTTTCTGATCTGTATTTGTATAATTTATTAATCATTATAGAATAGAATACATCGTATTGCCTCGTGCTGTTTTAGCGGAAAATGGTTTGTTTGAATGATGTTTTACGTCATTTTTAGCACATATGAGGCCATATATGACGATCGATTTTGTTTGTGGTAGAGGCAGATCACTCCGTTTTTCGTGGGTAGAACCAGTACTGTATAACCTCCTACATACGTACAATCGACACGTGACAAGTCATTCTCCCAGTGCTGAAAATGGACAGTCATTCTCCCAGTACTGAAAATGGACAGTCATTCTCCCACTGCTGAAAAATGGACAGTCATTCTCCCAGTGCTGAAAATGGACAGTCATTCTCCCAGTGCTGAAAATGGTTCTCCCAGTGCTGAAAATGGACAGTCATTCTCCCAGTGCTGAAAATGGACAGTCATTCTCCCAGTGCTGAAAATGGACAGTCATTCTCCCAGTGCTGAAAATGGACAGTTGTTAAAATAAATAGTGAAAACAAGTACAAAATGGCAAAATTATGGAAATGGAAATACACTTTTAAAAGAAGCACACAATATATAAAACCTTAGAACATTTATGCCATTTTCACATCTAAACCGTCGGCCTTTTGCACTCTTTCGTGGAGACACACATTCATTTTCAGGATTCTGAGATTAAAATGGATTTGAACGACTTGTACCATGCAGGCAAAGATGTTTAACCAAATCGTCCTAAACGTTATTTATTGAAGTAATCAATGCCACCCTCCTCCGGCTGACCATGGGAATATACCGTGTAACGAATATACTATGTAACCTATCTGAACTTGTCACCACCAAACTATTAGCGGCGCCAGCGGCAATTAGAATGGTTCCAGGTGTCTCGTATCAAAGTTCGGCAATTAGAATGGTTCCAGGTGTCTCGTATCAAAGTTCTTATCTCACACATGGCCCCCGTTTGCTGACAGGTGACATAAGTGACCAGTCTACCAAATATGACAGTTACATCATGGCTGTCAGGTAGGAAGTTTGTAGCTTTTGAGTCACTGAGTCAACCCTTCTGTGGGAAGTAGGTCAATCCTTTTGTGACTTGTAGGTCAACATTGATCCTTCATTGGCATGTAGTTCAACTCTTCTCCAACATGTAAGTCAACCCTTTAAGCGTTTTTATGATATGTATAGGTTAAAGAGGCACTACCTATATCTACGCGATTTTTAATGTAAAATATAAAATACTCAATATTACTGCATTTGTATGTATGCAAAGCTATTTTATGAGTATTCTAAGAAGCAACAAGGTTCGTATTCCAGTTCTGTAAATTATTAATTATGATCAAAACAATATCTTCAATAAAATGCTGCCCAGCCGTTTATTCCTTCCGGAGAACTACGAGTTTTTACGATTTTATCGGACATGCACAATGCCATTCAGTTGAACGAAAACAAACTACTCGGGGCAGTTCCGATAGTAAACGAATCGATCGGAACTCGTCGCCAATCCGACGAGGCAGTTCCGATTGTAAACGAATAAGATCGGAAAATCTCCGTAATCGGCTTGTCTAAAACTATTAATACTATTTCAAAAATCCGATCTTTTCTATCCTGTTTTTCCCCAGCAAAACGCATATTACATGGGGTGAAATGATTGCCGTTTACCATTTTCATACTCCTCTTTACAATTAAGTAAAGTATATATCAATTGGTGGACAAAAATATATAGGTAGAGCATCTTTAACCTCCTCTGTTGCGAGTGGGCACCGACCCGTGCTCGTCGGGGAGAAGGCACACAGCTGGGCATGTGGCTGAGATCGATGTCGGCCTATCTGTCCGTCAAGGCATGAAGTAGACGTTAGCTTGGCATGACTGTCTCGGAGAACCGGTGATAGAAGAAGACGATCGACTCCGTTAAATTCGTACCACATCATCACCATAATCAGTTGGATTCTTGAACCGGCTCCAGCTATAGATACCTACTGAATAACTCTCAAGCGGCCTGCACAGGAGATCGGTATTCTGATTTCAAGCCACTTATTTTGCTAGATGATTCCAAAGAATAAATAACACTTCTGACTTGGACGTAGCACGTGACGGTGAGGGTGTGGGAGCTGTTGACGGCGGCCACACAGCGCTGAACGAACGTTAGTGTTGACGGAAGCAACGTACGCAAATAAGAAGTAGCCGGTTGTCATGCCTGGTACCGCCATTAAGAATTGTTTAATGGTATAGCCATTAAACCCAACTTAAATCAACCGAGCGCTTCTGTGTCTCTTAGACCGGAAGTGCTGTTGCCTTTGAAAGGCATTGAATACATTTACTGTTGTTCCCTCATGAAGATGCAGAACATCATACATCAGCTAGTAATATACAAAAACGAACGCAACAACGTACGCTCGGGTACGTTTTATTTGTTTGTTTGTATGGTATTTTACATCATTTTCAACACATGTAAGGTTATATAGGAGTATGACGGTCGATTTTTTGTGGTGGAGGCAAACCACCCACTTTTCCTTGGTAGACCCAGTACTGTACACCTCCCGCCATCCATAAGAATCGTCACTTTCTCACTTACAAGTCGAGCTCTCAGTGCGATTCGAACCGCGGTGAGAGGCGAATGTTTACAACGCAACGTCGTTAACCATTCGGCCACGGAGACGCTGGGGTACGTAACGTCGCTTTTATCACTATTTCAGTCATATAACGACGGTGTCTACTGGCAGCTGTGAGCTCTATGCTCAACTTTAACTGCCAAACTGAAATACCACGCCGTAGACACATGATTTGATACTCCGTCCAGTCACAATATACTGACACAGGGCTGACGTGTGTGACCTAGTCACAATATACTGACACAGGGCCGACATGTGTGAGACCCAGTCACAATATACTGACACAGGGCCGACATGTGTGTGACCCAGTCACAATATACTGACACAGGGCCGACATGTGTGTGACCCCGTCACAATATACTGACACAGGGCCGACATGTGTGTGACCCAGTCACAATATACTGACACAGGGCCGACATGTGTGTGACCCCGTCACAATATACTGACACAGGGCCGACATGTGTGTGACCCAGTCACAATATACTGACACAGGGCCGACATGTGTGAGACCCAGTCACAATATACTGACACAGGGCTGACGTGTGTGACCTAGTCATAATATACTGACACAGGGCCGACATGTGTGTGACCCAGTCACAATATACTGACACAGGGCCGACATGTGTGTGACCCAGTCACAATATACTGACACAGGGCCGACATGTGTGTGACCCCGTCACAATATACTGACACAGGGCCGACATGTGTGTGACCCAGTCACAATATACTGACACAGGGCCGACATGTGTGAGACCCAGTCACAATATACTGACACAGGGCCGACATATGTGTGACCCAGTCACAATATACTGACAAAGAGCCGACATGTGTGTGACCCAGTCACAATATACTGACACAGGGCCGACATGTGTGTGACCCAGTCACAATATACTGACACAGGGCCGACATGTGTGTGACCCAGTCACAATATACTGACACAGGGCCGACATATGTGTGACCCAGTCACAATATACTGACACAGGTCGACATGTGTGTGACCCATTCACAATATACTGACACAGGGCCGACATATGTGTGACCCAGTCACAATATACTGACAAAGAGCCGACATGTGTGTGACCCAGTCACAATATACTGACACAGGGCCGACATGTGTGTGACCAGTCACAATATACTGACACAGGGCCGACATGTGTGTGACTCAGTCACCCAGTCACAATATATTGACAGAAGGCTGACATGTGTGTGTGTACACTTCTCAAAACTGCTAACTACACCGCTCACGTTTTATACACTTTTCAAAACAGCCAACTACACCGATTTAAAATATGAATAATTTTGTTAATATCATTATTTCATAGTTGTTTGTAATTAAATAAACAAATAACACAAATCTGCACTATATGAGACAAATTTTTATTTTATTGAAAAACATTCAACCCATCGATATATATAACCCAAAACGTGAGCGGTGTAGTTAGCAGTTTTGAGAAGTGTAGTTCTAAGGCCCTCCGTCTTTTAACCACTAGGAACAGTATAAAGGTATAGGCACACTAGCTAGTCTGGACTGTACACCGGGCGTCCTACAACTACCTTGTTATATACCGAACGTTGACAAATAAAGCGTCTACTAACTGGTACCAGTTGTATTTAGTCTTCGGTGTGACCTGGTCTGAGATTTAACCCGCGACCTCGCGGAAGCGAGGCGGGCGCTTTACCACTAGTCCATGTACCCTGAGGTAACAAAGTGTTAGAGCAAGTATGCGCTACATTAAGACCGTTGGTGACAAAATGTCGGAAAAGCTATGAATACATAATGAAGTAAATCATCAGTGTATGTGTCGCAAATGGACATTACCACATATTAGGAAATATGGTGGGAAAATTCACACCCTAGGTAAATTAGTGACCGTCTAATTATGCTGATACCTAACATTAATGAACGCCCGGAAGGCTTTGTCGGTCAACTGAAAGGGAATCTTCCTCATGATTAACTTCCGTTATCGTTGCTCTAGGTCACATGGTATAACACGAGATAACATGAGAGTTTGCTGCGAGCGTTTTGATGAATTTGATGCATAGATAGCTTATGGTGTCAGATCGGTGAAAATCAGCCCATTGAAAATGCAATATAGGCTATATTTGGAGATCAGTCACAAGTTCCACAACATTCGTTCGCTTAAATACACTTTTATTCGGTGTATTAAACACATTTGGTTAACAAACGGTCCCATATCTGAAATAAAACACCGATTCAGTTTTTCAACATTTCGCGTCATTCATTCACACTATGCTTATTTTGAAATAAACATCCACATCTCTACCTAACCTCTGTGCTCATACTCTCCAAAGAAATAATTCTGACAAACACAGTAACATACTTACTATTCATGACAACAGTCATACTACTTTAACCTCAGGTTAGATTTAACAATGAAATAAAAACTAATCTTGAGAAAAATATATGCAAGCTAGAAACTTTGGATTTTTTTTCAAGGAACTATGTTAGCACCCTACGACCCGGAAATACTTCCTGACTGGTCTGACACCTTATGCAAACTGTTATAGCAATAAATTGCAAACGAATCATACATGTTGAAATTGCATGTAAACGAAATTGTGTACATAATGTATAAAGCAGAATGTTTTATGAGGTTTTAAATCATAGACAAATATCACGTATACAGCTTGTCATTAAAGTTTCAAGCCATGATTTAAAAATATAAAGACATACAATAGTGTCCTTCAAACAACAAAGGACTGAGGTTATTGATGTGCATATGCATAAATTATTCATAGCGTCATCATACGTGTGGTGAAATGCAGGGCTGTCTGCATTACAGTGACCCCTATTTAACTAACGTTGACCCTTTCATAAAACCATATACTATAAAACCAAACAGGAAATCGCTGATAATCATATACCATTTCCGCTGTTTGTCTGCTTGTCGTCAATGTTGTCACGATGGCGATATGTCGGCAGTCAAGGTCGTGGCCAGGTCACAATGACGATTTGTCGCCATGAACCCTACAGTCAAGGTCGTGGCCAGATCACGATGACGATATGTCGCCATGAACCCTACATTCAAGGTCGTGGCCAGGTCACGATGACGATATGTTGCCATGAACACTACATTCAAGGTCGTGGCCAGGTCAAGATGACGATATATCGCCATGAACACTACATTCAAGGTCGTGGCCAGGTCACGATGACGATATGTCGCCATGAACACTATATTCAAGGTCGTGGCCAGGACACGATGACGATATGTCGCCATGAACACTACATTCAAGGTCGTGGCCAGGGAACAAAAGTAGATATAAAAGTCGAACAGGAAATGCAGCTTTCGTAGGACACAGTCAACCAAACACACGCATTAAATAAACAACAATTATAATGTTAATAAGCAAGTCATGTGACATCACAAACACAACGGGTTGACAATAGGCCTACCGCCTTGGAACGGTCAGTAGCAAAATGGTCACTGTATATTTAAACCAGATTCTAGGGTTCGCCAAACCTCACTCTTACACTAGTGTCATCCCAGTGCAGTCTAAGTAACGACATCCCCGCCAGTTTATATTCTCTTACAAACAAGGCAGCATTTGTAGGCAATACAAGTATAACACATAGATGATCATGTATATATGAATATGAAAAACAACAGCATAGAAAGTCACAAAGCAAGTATTCAATGTCTAAATGACTTGGCAGAAGTCAAAGCAACCAGAGAACAAACCGTTAAAGGCAAGTCACAATTTAAGACAAACATAAAACGCTAGATCGCCATGGAGCATGTATTGGCGTGTGCGTGGGCGGAGGCGTCGGGGTGAGTGCTGTAATTCGCTGGACCAATTTACTAAACTTTTATAGAGATGCTTCTGAGCGGGTCCTTTTGTTGTATGACACTTTGCACAAATTTTAAGCACTGCCAGACGATGTATCGCGTCTGAGAACATGGTCAATGGTGCATCGTTATACAGATGGGTGGGGGAATATATAGCAGATTATGAATAAATTTCGATTTCAGTTGAATTGAATTGGCTTTTACGGCACACCAACACAAAAAGTTTATACGTCGCCAACATGAACATTGCAGGTACATCCTTTATATGTATCGAGATAGAAAAAAACAGAATGGGCATTTAACATTCTCACATGCATACCTTCGGAGTTGCTGCAACATAATACACTCAACTTTTCGATGGAATGCGTATTTTGCCACCATTCCAGTAGCAGTTAAAACAATACAGGCAAGACACTTTCCCTTAGCCTCGTCCGTCGGATGGGGACGTAAACCGGGCGGTCCCGTGTATCGGTCTATCCTATGAGCACGTTGAAGAACCATAGGAATCTATTCGATAATAAGAGTAGGGCATGGTTCCCGGATTCCTATGTATCCTTCCCCTCTCTCTGGGGCGGCTCTAAATAACTTATACTGTGTTGATGAGCCGTTAAACATCATTCAATTCAATTCAATACAGGCATGATGATGAAGACCTTCAGTGAACATGACAAAACAACATGAACATACAATCAGTGGGATTTTTTCCATTCTGCCTGGATAAGCAATGGCCATATTCTTGCCCGGGAACCACTCTGCCTGGATAAGCAGTGGCCATATTCTTGCCCGGGAACCATTCTGCCTGGATAAGCAGTGGCCATATTCTTTCCCGGGAACCATTCTGCCTGGATAATCAGTGGCCATATTCTTGCCAGGGAAACATTCTGCCTGGATAAGCAGTGGCCATATTCTTGCCCGGGAACCATTCTGCCTGGATAAGCAATGGCCATATTCTTGCCCGGGAACCATCCTGCCTGGATAAACAGTGGCCATATTCTTGCCAGGGAACCACTCTGCCTGGATAAGCAGTGGCCATATTCTTGCCCGGGAACCATTCTGCCTGGATAAGCAGTGGCCATGTTCTTGCCCGGGAACCATTCTGCCTGGATAAGCAGTGGCCATATTCTTGCCAGGGAACCACAGGGGGCTTAGATTTCAAGATGATATCTCTAAATTTTGAAAGTATAATGCTGTTTATTTGAACTATATGCTTAGCTTTGATCCTACGATAGATTAGAAAGCATTTGAAGTAGTAAAGTAATCCATCAACACCATTATATAACCGCTACCTGACGCTATAATGGGTGGCCTTTCATATACGTGAGACTTAGTACAGGCCATTTTTCTGAACTCATAAAAAAGTAAGGCGCATTAATTTATTTTGTTGTAATTTATCGCAATAGAAAGTGTTGGTTGAAACATAAATAGGTTTCGTGTTGCCTGTTAATGTTGTGTGAATGCATTAATCAATACATATGAATGGGCATTCATACTGAACATGGTAGTGATTTTCAAACCATTTAAAACCTTTTCCACCGCACCCACGGAACGTGATACCCAAATTAGTGCTTGTATATGAAATTGAAGTACATCAAATAAAAAATAATTCCATAAGACATACATAATTCTTAAACATCGCTCACAGTCCCTTTAAATCATGTATTTTTTAAAGGATAGCTGTAGATGTATCTCTGTATCTATGAGTGTCCCTGACGAGTGTATGAGCGAGCAGGTTCCCGTGTAGAACCAGTACTAAGCCATGTGGATTAATTATCTTGCTCAATGATAAATATCATGGCCATGGCAACACATGACCTTTCGATCTGAAGTTCGATGCTCTACCACTGGACACGCACTCCACTGTAACCTAACTGTCACCCGTGTATTACGTATTGAATGAACTGTATCTTCTTTAACGGCTCATCAACACAGTTTACATTATTTAGGGCCACCACAAAGAGAGGGGAGTGATACATAGGAATCCAGTAACATGCTTTACTCTTACTTACGAATCAATTCATATGGTTCATTAACGTGCTAGGGTTTAGACTCGGTGCACGGGACCGGCCAGTTTACGGCCCCATCCGACGGACGAGGCTTAAGGAAAGTTTCTTGCCCGCGAACTCTCCGACCAAACTCACCTGACCCAGGATCCTACGGTTTCAAATCCATCGTGTTCTTCACTGGGTCACGCCCGCCTCATATATATATATATATGAAATTGAAGCATATTAAAATAATTGTATTTAAATTCGATTAGACATCCATAATGCTTGCAGATCGCGCCAACCACTTTAAATTATGTAACGCTTTAATGTGTATACCTGTAGATGTAGACAGTCTCCGGTCTGCAGTAGCTCCGGGTTACGAATCATGCAAACATATTTAAAATGCAGTTATCTGGAGTCAGCACGTGCATTAATCAGGTTTAAGTATACAAAGAAAACTTGGCAAGAATACCAAATTTGGGTGCATATGACTGAACTATATAAAAACAAATTATCAGCACTACGACGGTTAAAGGGACACATGGCAATATTATTTTTAAAAACAATCTAGTTGTTACCCTAGTATTTCTACACGACTTCATCCATTACGTGGTCCCGCCTTAATTCCATTAAGAGATGGGAAAACTTATATAACAGGATTTTATAAAAGCTATTTCGACAATAAAACACGTTTAAAAATATTTTTTTACTGAAAAAAAATGCGATAACCTGTTTAAATTACCTATCAAATGTTTTAATTTTACAATATGCAAACTTTTTTAGCAGAAATTAAGGTTTTATTTCATACCCCAGCCAACCCCGTTTTCGCTTCTTGGAGAAGGGGCTGGATGGGGTATGAAAGTTAATACTCGGACCACGTAATGTTTTGCTATTTCTAAATCGTTTAAACAAAATATGTTGGTCCTAATATAACGAAGACAAAATATAAAGTTTTAAGTCTCCGACATTTAAATCTTCAAATTAAAACTGACAGTGAATGCAATCATCACAATCGATAAATACACCTCGATTTATTAATGATCACTGATTAATGAAGTACTACTCGATTTATTAATAATTAATGAAGTATTATTTATTGACCTGCTAGCCTATAATTAACTACGAAACAATAGAATTTGGGAGTTTTCGATTTTTCTTGGTTTTTTTTCTATTACAGGCTTTAATATATTTTATTATTTGCACTTTTAGATATTTGATAGTTATGGCCATTCATAACCTTCAGAGATCTTGATTAACAATGGCGGTACACTTTGTATATGTTTGAATATGTGAAATACTCTGTTCATTTGTGTGAAATCATGTTTCTCACATGATTTAACACTTCTATTGTCTCCTATAATTCTATTTAGAATGACAAAGTACTAAATTTTAGGGTAATTTGTATTGTAAATATGCATTATTTGTACTATGATGAGAAAGACATAAAGAAATTATATATATATATATGTGCAAAAACAATTTGCATTTAACTATTCGCATAATTGTAAATTCAGATTTGCAAATATGTAAGTTATGTATACAAATTAAAGCGACGTCGCGAGTTTTAAAACAGTGTAGATAGTCATATATCCCTTTAAGACCAGACGAATGGTTGCCTGTTTTCATATGCATCTAACACCTGTCGTTAACTAGTGGTGTTTGTCAAGACTCTGATAAGTGTTTTACTTACGTTTTTATATATTCACCTTTTAACTACTTTTTTAAAGTAAGCAGAAAGTTAGAGATATGAAACAGTTAAAGGCCCACATTTAAATGGTCCCGTAAATGTGTAATCGGCTGCCGGAGATGCTCGCATGCAACCAGTGTATTAGGCAGAAATTCAAGAACTGGGTGTGTAAATATGCAAACAGGGGGTGCAAAATAATTTGCTTACACGCAATACACCCCAATTCGCAACAAATGGGTGTCTCTGGGCTAATTTATTTTTACAGATAAGGGTGAAAACGGTACTTTTTAGATCATCTTTATTCTATAAATTTATACAACACACAACAATATTGAGAAAGTAAAATGTATTTTTACCCCACCCAGTCCACCAAATATTGGCCGCGATTTTCAAAAACGGCCGTGCAAAAGACGGCTACACAGTTGGCTGGCTAATACACTGCTTTCCAGTTATAGCAACAACGAGTCTATATCCCATATCAAACAAGCTACATGCTTTTGTTTGTTTGTTTGAATGGTGTTTTACGTCATTTTTAACACATTTTAGGCCATATAATATGACGGTCGATTGTTTTGTGCTAGAGGCAGACCACCCCATTTTTCCTGGGTAGAACCGGTACTGTATACCTCCCGCCATCCGTAAGAATCGACACTTTCTCACTTGCAGGTTGAGCTCCCGGTGGGATTGAAACCTATGAATGCAATAATTATCGAACTGTTTTACAAATAACTGGTGAGAGTTCCGTGGCCGAGGGGTTATATACGCTAAGTCTGAACCTTCTTACCCCCTCACCGCTGCGGGTTCCAGTCACACTGGTATCGCAACTTGAAAGTGAGAAAGTGCGGGTTTTTACTGATGGCTGAAGGTACCAGTATACAGTACTGGATCTATCCAGGAATAAATGGTGGTCTGCCTTCACTACTAAAAATCGACCGTCAAAGACAGCCTAAAATATGTTGGAAAATACCGTTAAACCTCAAACAAATAAAACAACATTACCAAGAAATGGAAATATAGCTAACATCTTATAGCTTTGGTCATATATTAATAAGTTGCAGAGATCTATAGTTGCAGAGACCGTCTCAGTGGTTATTATTTAATTTTGAGTTTTAGGCAATACTAATTGTAAAACTATTGTGATCATTCTTTTATGAAAAGTTCCAGCCACTGAGACCTTATGTTTGAAGTCAAACTCGACTTAATTCGGGATACGTTGAGTTGTCTCAAATCGTATAAACAAATAGAAGGACTGTAGCCAGTATAACCAAGAGTGACAGCTATGAAAGACGTTGTTATAGTCTTGATAATTTTCGGCGCTTGATTGTATATACAAACGTCTTCACCCTTTGTGCAGAAAAAAAAGCCTTGATAATCTTCGACGCTTGATTGTATATACAAACGTCTTCACCCTTTGTGCAGAAAAAAAATCCTTGATAATCTTCGACGCTTGATTGTATATACAAACGACTTCACCCTTTGTGCAGAAAAAAATAGCCTTGATAATCTTCGACGCTTGATTGTATATACAAACGACTTCACCCTTTGTGCAGAAAAAAAAAGCCTTGATAATCTTCGACGCTTGATTGTATATACAAACGACTTCACCCTTTGTGCAGAAAAAAAGCCTTGATAATCTTCGACGCTTGATTGTATATACAACCGTCTTCGCCTTTGCGCAGAAAAAAAATTCTTGATAATCTTCGACGCTTGATTGT
>JAWPHD010019844.1:0-33995 GCA_037043455.1 Cyrtodaria siliqua | reverse complement strand
ATAAGCAAGGTTGCATACGATTTGCTTTACTTCTTTCAGTTAAAAACACATTTTACACGAGCACTGCAATTCGACTCTAGAAATTCAAAAAAAATACCAAGTGTTGAGTTTCCAAATTTACTGAGTGTATAGTACTTCTTATGAAAAGAGACCACAGCTCTACACATATACTGGAGATTTGTTTTGTGTGAATTTCTTTTCTAATTAACACCTTCTGGCTTGCCAGAGTCTGTGCACACCTGGGAGATCGTTGTCACCCCTGAGTATGTATGCATGATTGAACACTAGTTCCTCTCTAACAGAAAATGATTGTGTTGGTTGAAACAATTGACATACAGTTGATCTAGTTAAACTTTAAGTTCAGCGTCCGAGCTTTTAAGATAAATATTGTTTACGATGTTTATCCCATCATATGCCAGCCATTACAGCTGATGTTCTGTTGACCCCCATCGTATGACCCACCTTAAACATGATACCCACGTGTGTCCCCATCACATACCAGACATAACAAACGATGTCTTGTTGACCCCAGAATATGCCCGATCACACAAACGATGGCATGGGGGTCATATGCCATACCTTATAAATGAGACCATGTTTGACCTCGTCGTAAATTAGACTTGCATATGAGTTTGACAACATCATACGTTAAAACCTTGTATAAGAGTCCATGTTTGAACTCATCATATGTTAACCTTACATATGAGTCCATGTTTGACATAATCATATGTTAACCTTACATATAAATCCATGTTTGATATCATCATATGTTAAACCTTACATATGAGTCCATGTTTGACATCATCTTATGCTAAACCTTACATATGAGTCCATGTTTGACATCATCATATGTTAAACCTTACATATGAGTCCATGTTCGACCTCATATGTTAAGCCTTACATATGAGTCCATGTTTGACATCATCATATATTAGACATTACAAATCAGTCCATATTTGACAATATCATATGTTAAACCTTACATATGAGTCCATCTTTGACAACATCATATGTTAAACCTTACATATGAGTCCATCTTTGACAATATTCATATGTTAAACCTTACATATGATCCATCTTTGACAATATCATATGTTAAACCTAACATATGAGTCCATCTTTGACAATATCATATGTTAAACCGTACAAATGAGTCCATATTTGACAATATCATATGTTAAACCTTACATATGAGTCCATCTTTGACAACATCATTATGTTTAAACCTTATATATGAGTCCATCTTTGACAATATCATATGTTAGACCTTACAAATGAGTCAATGTTTGAGAACATCATATGTTAAACCTTACATATGAGTCCATGTTTGACCTCATTATATGTTAGACTTTACATATGAGTCCATGTTCGACCTCATATGTTAAGCCTTACATAAGAGACCATCTTTGACAACATCATATTTTAGACCTTACAGATGAGTTCATGTTTGAGAACAACCTTACAAATGAGTCCATGTTCGACGTCATCATATGTTAAACCTAAACATGAGACCATATTTGACCTCATTATATTTTAAACCTTACAAATGAGTCCATAGTTGACCTCATCATATATTAGGCTTTAGAATGGTGCCCTGTTTTAACACCAAACATTTGTATACTTTTTTTGACGGTTGAGTAACATAAAATTACAAATCGATTCACGCCAACAAATAAATAGGGTTATACTACATCAATGATCCAATTGAAGAATTTAGCCACCTTGCTTCAAAAATTGGAAAGACTCCCAATTGCATGTTGTCATCGTACCACACGTTCGGTCCTCGCGCAGGACCGGACAGTAGAGACCCTTTGTTGACCGTTCGATGATCTTTCGTCGACGTTCTTGGCGCCCAAACCCGCATGTCTTTGAACAAGGTGTCCATGTAGTCCATTCAGATACAATACACTCTGGGACTGACCCTGAAACAAATTAAAACATCCAGTATCCATTTTAGAAATTTTTAGAAGGAGGTTATAAAAAATAAAATGAAACTGATTTTTATATGTATATAGGCCCAATGCCCGTTGGATATAATGTCTTCTATTACTGTTCTACCGTTTGAACAATATGTAATTCGTATTTCAAATAACGCGCCTGCGATAAATATTGTTATACTGACAGGTAACTGAGCACATCTGAGATAAATACTGTAATTTGCAGGTAAAATAGCGCACATGGATAAAATACTGTAATACTCAGGAAAATGAACACACCTGAAATAAATACTGTAATTTGCAGGTAAAATAGCACACATGAGACAAATATTGTAATACTCAGGTAAATGAACACACCTGAGATAAATTCTGTAATTTGCAAGTAAAATAGCACACCTGAGATAAATACTGTAAAACTCAGGTAAATGAACAAAACTGAGATAAATACTGTAATTTGCAGGTAAAATAGAGTACCAGAGATAAATATTGTAAAACTCAGATAAAGGAACACACTTGAGATAAATTCTGTAATTTCAGGTAAAATAGCTCACATGAGATAAATATTGTAATACTCAGGTTAATGAACACAATAATGTAATATGCTGGTGAAAGAGCGCACCTGGATCAAATACTGAAATACGCATATATTAGTTGGCAGCCCAAGGGCAAAAAACACAAGTTCGATGTCATTTTTTAGTAGAATTAAGCATGCATGCTTAATTAAGTCTTTATAGGATGCCAATTACTGTAGGGTATTTGCCAGCTGACTTTTGTTTCTGGGGTCAAAAACTAGGTCAAAGTTCAAATTAGTGTTTCAATCGTTATGAGGGTATATTATCAATTCCATTCAGTTATATATGTATGTATACTGTTCTAAAAAATTTGGATAAAGTATAAGAACTAAAATGCATTATATAGTGTCATATGTATGGTACTTGCAATGGAGGTCAAATGTCAAATAAGTGCAAAAAAAAATCCCTATAGTTTTATACGCATAATGAATGACAGTTATGATTTTGGGAGATCATTAATATAATATAATTAAACTTGGCATGTTAAGCGGAATGATTATACATACAAAACTATATCTATCAACAACTGTAAAATACGTATTAATAAACACTACAATCAAAGCACCGCAAGTACTGTAGAACAGAATTGAATTGAATGTTGTTTAACTGCTCATCAACACAGTATATGTTATAGCCGCCCCAGAGAGAGGGGAAGGATACATAGGAATCCGGGAACCTGTCCAACTCTTATTATCGAATAGATTCCTATGGTTCTTTAACGTGCTCGGAGGATAGACCGATACACGGGACCGCCCGGTTTACGTCCCCATCCGACGGACGGGGCTAAGGGAAAGTGTCTTGCTCAAGAACACACCGACGGAACTCAGTGGCACCGCGGAGGATTGAACCCGGGGCCTCCGGTTACAAATCCGCCGCGCAACCGACTGCGCCACGCCAGCCCTTCATTATAATATGACAAAGTAAAGCTAAGTATGTTCATGTCAACATTAATTTTATTTCAAACTTAATTTATAGTTACGTGTTTGACGAGATCGTCATATATATCGGCATGCAGCTACTTTAATAAGTAATACATTCAACATACTGTTTGTATAATTTATTCAAGGTACTGACTGAACTGCAAAACAAGAGAGAAAAGCCTATTCACACTAAAGAAATATAATATGCTTTGTTTGTATTTAATAATGTATAGTAATGTTGACTCATCAGTATTTATCTCAGGTGCGCTATTTTACCGGCAGATTAATGTATTTCATGTGCGCTATTTTACGGAATTACAGAATTTTTCTCAGGTGTGCTATAGTTTAACCGTTAATTACTGGATTTATCTTAGGTTTGCTATTTTACCTGAAAATTACATTATTTATCTCAGGTGCGCTATTTTACCTGAAAATTAATGTATTATGGAATTACATAATTTTTCTCAGGTGTGCTATAGTTTAACTGTAAATTACAGTATTTATCTTAGGTTTGCTATTTTATCTGAAAATTACAATATTTATCTCAGGTGATCGATTTTATCAGCGTTACAATACGTTTTATTTCAGGTATGCTATTTTCCCTGCTAATTACAGTACTTATCTCAGATGTGCTATTTCACCTGCAAATTACAATTTACTTTTTATTTCATGTGTGCTATTTATATCAGGCGTGTTATTTTACCAGACATTACAGTTTTAATCTCAAGTGTGCTATTTTACCTGCAAATTACGGTATTTATCTCAGGTGCGCTATTGCTCTGTTGCATGATGGGATACGTGATAGACAAAGCGATTTGACCTCTGACAAATACGTTATGCTGTATTGCCCTTCATTCGCGTTATTCTAAAGGACAGGATAGATTAATTACTTCAGGAATTTGGATAGCAATATGCTGAATTCAAAGCTATGTCTAAGTATTTATCATGGAATTTACCACCCAAGCTGCAGTTGTAAATATGCAATCTTCCGTTATAATCCATTCCCTTCCTTCTTTTCTTTGCCAATGTTAACGTAATAGAATGAAGTAATACAGTTTTTAAGTAGAGTTCGGAAAAGTTAAAGGAACACATAAACACAAATTTAAACACACACGTTGTTGTAAAAAAAAACAGCCTGCAAACTGTTTGCACGTAGCACAAACAGACGGTCTAATATAACACATTGTATGTAGCGCGTAGCCGTTCTTCGAATGAAACTGACGAAGGAGTAATGGTAGACGCTGACAGTGAGTATAAACAATCGCATTTAATGCATTATATTCGCGTGCCAGTCTTGGCGTTCTTGGCAGAACTAATGCTCTTTCAGACTAAACAAGTTTCTAAGTACAAACACTGAACCAGTCTGGATATATATTAGAATACGGTCCAAACGGCAAGCATCAGCAAGTTAGTCTGATAATTAATGCGGCCGACGCATACTTTGAATCAGGCAGATTATTTGTATTATGGTGCATAAAAAATGCATTCCGTTATGATTACTTTATCAAATTTATTCGCGTCATAATGCTTCCAATGCCTAAAACTCGTTGCCATATGCATTTTGTCACATTAATAAAGATCTAAATAAATTCCTATTATTCCAATATAGGCTTATTCGATAAGGAAGCAGACGACATAATTACATAGCAGACATAATAATAATAATAAAATGCATATCTTTTCATATGAGAATGATGTCTTTATAATGTAAGAGATTATAAAATTTATCAACGTAGTTTATGTAACGAGTAAATTAATATGTATCCCGATTCTTAGGTAATTAAGGTGTTTGTTTTTGTACTATTAATGAACAAGCTAAGTACTTTAGCGAATACCGGAGATAAGTGTATTTTAGTATAAAGGGAGCCCTATAGACGCTGTCAGGCGGAATTAAACGCTAATGTAGTTCATGCTGCACAATGAGTCAATGCTCCAAAGCATAGCACTTTATATAGTAAACAGTTTTATCGAAATACGCATATTGCAATTTTTGACAATTGGCGTTATAGCAATTTAATTGCAAAATAATCGATCCCTTGCTGCAAAAGAAAATATTTGTAATACGTGTTGATTTTGAAGCCCCAACGATAGACCATGTCAATGATCATGGCAACACAAAAACTGTAACGCATGTCTAATTACCTGTTAACGGTTCTGCTCGCGGCGTCAATATCTCATTCATGCTGGCATGTTTGCTCTCGTCAACAACTCGGTCAATGATTCTCTCCAATTTTGGAATGATTTCTTCAACGTTTCTGTGACTAGGATTATCTTCAAATATTATCAGATTTCTTTCCTGCTTTAGCGGAGGTAATTTTTTCCCGTTCCTCCGGTACTCCGAGATCTTCGTAAGGTGCACCTTTGCAATTGGCGGAAGTGACGTAATGTTTGGGTAATGGAACGCGCTTGCAGTATGATTTGGAATGGTTGGCGAGAGTTTGTAAATTTTCTCCCTTGGCTCGGCTTGCCAATTCGGCGAGGTAAACGTCAGACCTTTATCCGTCCCAGCATCTAAAGGGTACAGGTCTAGTTCGATATGGCTCTTCCATCGTTTACGTTGGCAGAGGTCAAATGATGAAATGCCGACAAACCAGTCGGGGCTTGGAATGAGTTTTACCATGAAGGATACCTGAAAGAGAAGAGGTATTAAAACCGCGTGTATACGGGAAGACGTGCATTATTCAATTGTTAATAAATATAATTATACGAGAATAAATTAATTTATTTTGATAAAGTAATCATAACGGATTACATAGCATAGCAGACATAATAATAATAATATGCATATCTTTTCATATGAGAATGATGTATTTATAATGTAAGATATTGTAAAATTTATCAACGTATTTGATGTAACGAGTATATTATTTAATATATATATTCCCGATCATTTAACCTTAAGCACGCCCGGGAATCGCACCGACTGCTTTGCATTGGCAATACCGAGAGTTTAAGGCGGAGGATTTCCGGTTACGTAGGCCTGCGATAAAAATTAACGAATTGAGGTAGGTGTAAATATTGTAAATAATTACATTTGCAGTTGTCTCTTTTTTTTCTCAAAATTATATGAATGTCATGTGCTAGCCAATGTACGAAAGCGACCATTCCCAGAAATCGGACATCAGCGACCCGAGCATGTGTAAAAAGTCATTTCCGGCATGTGCAATATATGTGAACAAAACCTCCCATGAAACTTGTAGATGCTCTTTTTTAATATTCAGGCCTTTACATTTCTATTTGACGTCTATTTGACGTATATCTGTGAATTTCCCAACTATATATCTATTTGACGTCTATTTGACGTATATCTGTGAATTTCCCAACTATATATCTATTTGACGTCTATTTGACGTATATCTGTGAATTTCCCAACTATATATCTATTTGACGTATATTTGACGTATATCTGTGAATTTCCCAACTATATATCTATTTGACGTCTATTTGACGTATATCTGTGAATTTCCCAACTATATATCTATTTGACGTCTATTTGACGTATATCTGTGAATTTCCCAGCTATATATCTATTTGACTTCTATCTGACGTATATCTTTGAATTTCTAGACAAAAATATAATAATTAGAAAAATAATTATCAAAACAATGGATCGAATGTTAATTGTAAAGCGACAGTGTTTAGTTTGAGATCTTATGCCCGGTATGAAGCTACGTTATCAGGTATGGTTTACTTTTGGTACAGACATATGGAGTATGATGTTAACTTGTAAACTGCTAAATGAACATTGGACAAGTCACGGAGCCATGTTGATCAAACACAAAGTTTAAATAGTAACCGAAACAACAACACTCCGATCATTGCCCATGTTGGTGTCGCTAGTGCCCCTGAATTGTTCCTATTTGGAAATCGCTATGGTCGAAATTTTCGTTTCTATTTATAATAACTGCTTGCTCGCTGTTAAGAAGGATATTCATGCCTTCACACCATTATGGAACGGGATCATAGTGAAAATTCTATCATGCTAAATTATTTTTCTTAAAGTAAGCAGATATTGAGCATAACCAAATAATTGTCTAATTTTATTCAGTGAAAAGTAAACATGAAAACATTAGCATAGACCCAGATAAGTTTGTACAGGGATTTATATGACGTTTAATTAGCAGCCCAGGTTTGTAGTAATTCATTCGAGAGTATGTGGGACCGCATTATTTACATTTTATGTCGATCACGTCACATCTATTAGCGCATCAGGTTGTCTATATTGTATGTCTGAATACATCTGACCCGATTAGCTCATCTGGAGCGAGCTCGACTATTATTACCGACGAGTGTAATTTTAGTGTGGGCTACTAGTTCAACCCTTCAAAACGGTACTTCTTTCTTTTTTTTTGTACCGCTTTTGAATTCCGTCTCGCAAACTTGTTCCTTTAACAGTTTAAATAAGAATTGCATGCATAAACAATAGAAGCATGCCTTACTTTGGTATGTCTCCCATCTGTTATAAAGTTAGTGACCGTCTTGCCGAGGCCGCCGCGTATCGGCGCTGCGGTGAACGTGTCCCGTATGCCACCGTACGCCTGTGCTTCCGTGTCAAAACCTCGGGTGTCTGAGCTTTCGGCAAAACTTTGAACCGCTGGGGAAGAGACGGAACCCTCGGCCCACATAGTGTAGAGATCTGAGTGACTTCGACCTGAAATGTATACTCAGAGGTTATTTGGAATCTTGGATTACGGGCAGTATTAAACACGCTTTTTATTAATTTGGAAACTTTTCTCACAGATTGATTGCCGGTAATTTGTTTGTTATTAAATGCACTGAGTACACAGTATTTGTTATTGTAGTACAATCTCCAATAAAAATGACGATCTTCAACGTTGGAAGACTTATGGTAGCTGTTGTTTTGTAATCGGAGTTCCCGGGTTCAATCCTCCGTGGTGCCACTGAGTTTCGTCAGTGTGTTCTTGGGCAAGACACTTTCCCTTAGCCGCGTCCGTTGGATGGGGACGTAAACCGGGCGGTCCCGTGTATCGTTCTATCCTCCGAGCACGTTAAAGAACCATAGGAATGTATTCGATAATAAGAGTAGGGCACGGTTCCCGGATTCCTCTCTCTGTGGCGGCTCTAAATAACCTATACTGTGTTGATGAGCCGTTAAACAATAGTTATACGGTTCGGATCTCCAATACCTATCTAAATAAAAAAAATTAACACAAACAATAGATAATCAAAAACAAATTACACCTACCTATCAGCTTTGACCACTGGGCCGGAGGCCTGTATTTTGGGTACATCCTTGGGTATGTTGCTGTCGACCACTCGCCCTCAAAGGAAAGTTCATACTCCGCCAAAATATGCGGCTTACACTTCCCGTTTTTCCTCTTTTTCAATATCTTCCGTTTTGGGTCCCTTAACTTCCTCCCAGCTTCACTTAACGACACTGCGACAAAAGCAATCACGTGAAAAACAACAATTATATCTGTAATTTTCATCTTCTTACACGTCCATATATCGGTTTATCCTTTAAGTACAAAAGTGTCCCTCTTTTTTAAACAACCAAAAGTTTTATTAATTATCAGATAAGTAAGTTTTTAAGTAAGTATTGAACGCAATGGTTTCTAAGTAAATATGGTAAATTGACAAAAAGTGTCCAGAATGCATTTATAGTTACAAGTACCAAGAGCAGAGTTTTATATGAGCTGAAGCAGCCGGGATTTTGTTTATATATCCCGCCAGTATCCTGCCCGCCAGGTGGTTTACTACGCATGTACCGAGCGTACGTTTGGTAATTATGATGATGTATAGTATAGTAGCAGTCTCAAAGTACCTTTTTTTGCTTGAGATGCTTATACACGGCTGCACAATAGCTGCACATTATATTTTACAGACATACATACGTACTAGCATGAGCCGTAATGTGCCGGCAGACGACATTGTTTTATAGCACGCTGAACTGTCTTGACTACCACGTGACACCAGGCCCCGTATTCTCGAAACTTGTGAGCCAACATTTTCGACACAAGAGCTCAACTGTAACATTTTTAAAATCGTACGTATTGATAATGGCATAACTTGGAACTGACCAAAAATAGAAATAATAAAAAACTATAACTGTCCTGAAAAACAATAAAACAGTTAGTTTTGAGCAAGAGCATGAGATTTTGACTAAGCTAGTTCGAGAATAGTGTCTTGATGAGATACATATTTGAACCAAGTCTAATGAAATTATACCATTACATGTATGTTTAAAAGCGGACAAAACATCGCCTTTACGTGTCTATTGTATGAACTCTGATCCCAAAGTCGACCTGGGGTCTTTATTGTTGAGACACATATTTTAACTAAATTATGTTAGTCCAGTTTGATATTACAGATAAGACAAAATCATTTCCAATATATGCATAAAGTGACCTATAATCCGAACAATTAGGGAACAAACCCGAGTACGCGAAGTGCACATTGCTCTTTCTAGGAAACTGTATTTATCTTAAGTAACAGAATGGGCGCGCGATTTGTTCCGCAGTGTAAGGTTCTTACATCTCTTTTTACAGTAATGAAACTACAACATATCTTTTAAAGCCATTTGCCGGGATATGCACACAGAACTTGAACTAACAAACACAATCAATATATGATCCTTAATTATATCGAGATATTACAATTATCGCAGTCCATTTCAAGGTTAGTGAGCAAACACAAACAGTCTTTATGTACATATCGTATGACAGTGAACTGAACATTTGACCTTGAACTAAAACTTTGACCTTGACTTTTGTTGATTAGACATGGATTTAGTACGCGACTCACCGTCTATTACAGTATAAATCATCTGTGACGTTTGCTTATGTTTAAGACAAGCGTTTAAAAGCTTTCTAACAAACACTTTTTTGAAGCGGCAGCCATTTTACCGAGATTACGGTATCTTTTCTGATTGGCTGACACGGACACATCAGACAGAACGACAGAAAAACAATGTACTATTTTATAAATTTAAAAATAAAAACGAGGAAAACTTCATCGATATTTCGATGAATTAAATGTAGATAGTCAAATTAAACAACATAAATAATAACGGACATGTGGCTCCGTTTAAAAGTGTCAAGACTTTGCATTTATTAAGATCAAACGTCCACGATGATCAAGACTACCTATTTTTGAGACATATAATTGTATCAAGTTTGATAAAATGATCGCAACCCGTTTCAGATCAGTCTTCATAAGGATGGACGGACGGACGGGCGGACGGGCGTATTAATGGATTTATGTGCCGGCATGCTCGCTATAACATGTGAGTTTTACGGTGGGGATATATTAATTTTTATGAGTAGTTCAAGTGCAAGTCTTTAGGCAAATAATTGCTACCTGTTTCAAACTAGTCTAGATCGACGCTTGCTTGTTTTAAAGACACACGTCTAGAAATGTTCTTATATATTAACACAGTTGCAACTTGTACGACCATCAGAGTAGCAGACAAGATATTCGCGCAACGAAAGTCACGTGGTTCTGTGACGTATTATATTTTACTACAAGTCGGCTTGTTGCCAACGTCTAAGAAGAGATCAAGGAGCAACGTTAGATCGTCAGCCTTGTGTAATTACCTTGCAAATCGGTGTTTGTTTGGTTTGTTATTCATCTTCATTTTGATTTAATTATGAAAAACGAGGTGAGAATGTTATATAGTGAGTGAAACAGGTCAGGCACCATGAGGTCACGCACTCTTGTTGGCCTAGTCAGAGAAATGTTCCCAGCAGCCAATATTTTACAACCACAGGTAAACAACATAGGTATCCAGTTACAGTCTGTTAACAACTTTAACTCATAAGGGATTTTAATGTATAGAAAGTGGTTGTCCTTTGTAGATTGTTCTTGTATTTCTAGCCGATCTCAGTTGTTGGTTAAAACTATATCGTGCAAATGTCTACTATATACATTTATAATTTAATCTTTATCATTTTCCGCCAATTCATCTGTTTATTGCCACGTGGCATAATTTTAATATCTTCTGATGAACGATCAACTGTTAGCCATAGGTTTATGTCAACTATGTATGCATTACTTCAAAGAAATGTTGAATTTGATTGAATAATTCCAATCGTATTCAAAATAGTTTAAATATATGTATTTCAAGCCATTAAGTCTACGTTAAATTATATAACAACCAGTTATAAAATAGTTAGCTAAAATAAATCATGTACTTTTCGCCATCTCAATAAATTTAATATTTTAAATATTTCACTGAAATTTAGCATTGCACACTGTTTTGTTTGTGTATACCTCTGCATATTATTAGTACCTTATACTTTTACTCCCACATATTCGTTCTGTTAAGCTAATCATATCGTAATTACAAAATACCTTTCAGTAGTTTCGTTGGTGTTGTTTTGCAGTTTTTTTGCAGTTAACAGTACAAAGACATTATAAAGAAGGGCTGGGTGGCTATAGTCGTATTACGCACGTAAATAACATAAACTCGCTGGCTCCCATTCGTTCACATTTAATCCAGTAAGTCCATAGGCTTAGCTGCCATGTAAAAAATGAACGAGGTTTATTAAATACGAGTTTATTGCCTGTACTGAGTGGTTCTGTACTTATATTCCCGCAGTGGAGCAAACACAAATTATACAGGCTTACCACCACCAATTGATGTAAACCTCCGTGTAGTCGAATGAAGTTCCTATAATAAAAATGTAACCCCTCTCTTTTTGTTGGAAATGGGCATTATAAGTAGGGAGAAATAGCCCATTTCTATTCGATATTGTTGTTGTATGTATGAGAAGTGTATTGATAGGTATTACTGAATTATTGATGTAGTAATCGCACTGTCCGTCCGTCCGTGCGTCCGTCCGTCCAACATCGTGTCTCAGCCATTCTTCTGCAATTACTGAAGGGAATTTCGTGAAACCTCACATACATGTTCATCGCAAAGAGAAGGTGTGGCGCACGCAAAATTCACGACTGTACCTCAAACGTCAAGGTCACACATGGAGGTCAAGGATGAAAAAACAACAACATTTGTTCGTGTCTCAGCTATTCCGTGGAAATAACAACGAACATCTAGAGCAGCTGATTTCCAAAGACTCAACTTATTCCACAAACATGGTTAGTATTACAGCTGCTGCATTCATTCTGCATTTGTTCCCTCTGGTAGTGCTTATACACATGACACCATTCAAATTACTGTCTTTCTGATGAAAAAAATGGAGGAATTGTTCTCGTATCCATTTACATAATTTTCATAGTATAACTTTAAGTGCAAAACTATATTCAGTGTGAAAACATGTTTTTTTCTACTGTAACCAATTAAACATTATAATTTTCTCAACTGTAACCAATTAAACATTATAATTTTCCCAACTGTAACCAATTCAACAACTGTAACACATTGAACATAGTTTGAATACATGGCTTAGGTCCCCGTCCTGGTGCCGGACTATGTGCACTTGACCATTTTAGTTAATGCTGTTCTACATAGCATTTTATCACATAATATGCGGTGTGGGAGTGTAATAACTCCATTCAATATTTTCGATATTTCACTAGTGGTATAACATAACGTTAATGACGTTACATAACGTTAAGGACGTCACGTTAATGTACGTTTTCTGACGTAATGTGACGTTGTATGTTATGTAATAAATAGAATCTCATATTCGTTCTCATTCATTATTGAATTTATTAAACTCGTTAGCAAAAATGACATAATGCTCGGCAAGAGCCTTGCATTATATCATTTTGCCAACTCGTTTAATAAATTCAGTAATGAATGAGTACTCATGTTAGATCCTCTATATACTGAATGTTATGGTCTGTTACTAAAACATCTGTAGAATTCTTCCTGTTGGCCTGGTCTGTATTCTCCCTATATATTGACCCCATTTACCTACTAGTATAAAAAATAAATATTTTCTTAGCATGCTATTTTACTGCATGTACACTGTACATGTAATACCACAGAAAATACATTGACATTTCTTCATCAAATGCACATAGACTAAAATCCTTTTATGAATGTATCATGCAGTGCATGTTTTATGTTTCTAGCAGTCACCATGACAGTACCAGACACATGTATAATTATGGCTACAGAGAATTTGTTTATTATCCCTATTACAGTGCCACACACTTATGTTGATATTTTAACTAAAACTTATGCATTTCAACAGTACAGAAAACCATAGAAAACTGGTGAAGAAGAAAACCCAGCGAAAACCTTTTTTTTACACATATTATCTTCTTTACATTGATCTGCCTTCGTTCCTATTGTCAACCCTTTTGTGTTTGTGATGTTTTATTTGGCATTTTATTCATCTTTAAATTGTTCTTTGCTTCTGTGTGTGTTTGTGGTTGACTGTCGTCCTTGAATGCTGCTTTTCCTGTTCGATTTTTATATCTATATTTACTTTAAAACAGGTCCTCAACACAATTGATTTAAATTCTATATAATAAAGTCTACTCATGTTAGTTACACTTTACAGGAACGTTACACATATTATGTTGCACAGAATTTCTTACAGTGCAAGACATTTTAGTTGTATGGAATAAATTACTTTAAAATTATCTCATTTTCCTGAGATAAACCACAGCATAGCTTCACATAATACATTATCTCTTTCAGGTAAACATACAAATAATCAACAACAACAACAATAACTTTTATTTCTCAGATCAAAATATATGATGTATGAGAAAGGAGGAGTCACGCAGGACTCGTGGTGAGAATTTCACAATATAATTTAATGATATTAATGATAATAAATAAAGTCAGCTAAAGGGTAGATTAAGGAGGAAAGAACGGATTTAATTCAGACGATCGTAGATCTAAGTAATAAATAAAGAAATAAGGAAGTAAACATACAGCGAGCTGGCAAGCAATCAAGCATGTGTATGAGAGAGAGAGAGAGAGAGAGAGAGAGAGAGAGAGGGAGGGAGGGAGGGAGGGAGAGAGAATAATCAAATCAACGCAATGAATCAAATGGGTCCGTGTCATGCAAAACTAAAAGCAACTGGTTTGCAAATGACTGGCCTTTCATACAAGATAAAGCTTTTGGGAAAAGTATCAGAAGAATACCTTGCTCAAATGAGTGCTCTTACAGATGAAATGTGTGATAGTTTAGAGTGTATTGCTAAAGAAGCTCAGTCTATGCACAGTAAGCTTCTAGAAAACCAGAAAGTGTTAGAAAACCTAAAAAAGCAAAATGCCGCGGAGAAAAGAAAGCTATGTGAGGCATTTCTAGAGCGTGATGCCCTTTATAACCAATGCAAACAACTGAAGACTGTTTTGGACTCTAGCCAAGATATTCTGAGGGGTTTTGATGATCCACTTTTTTGATCTACCCAGTACACCAGCAGATCTCACACTTACTGCCGACAGCTCACAAAACGTCATGCCAGCTGAAGTTTCACCAGCAAACCTGACATTTACTGCCGACACCGCACAAAATGTCATGCCAGCTGAAGTTCCATCTTCAAGCAACAAACACGATTCAGTTACCTCCACTGTCCTCACAGGATATTTTCACTGAATAAACAACAGTATTGTTCCGTTCTAATGTTGAACATTTGTTAATGATATATGATTTCAATTTTGTTTTCATACAAATTATCATAGGAGATAGATGAATTTGTCAAAGGAGTGGACAAACATTATGTTACATTGTTTTATACTTAAATTAAGTGCTGTTGATTGTCGTGCAATCATTATGTACAGTTTATAATGCATATCAGTATTTTAAATTTAGTTGATAACAATTATCACAGGAGATACCAGCATTTCTCAAAGTAGTGGAAAAAATACACTATTTTACACTGAAATTAAGTTGTATGTGCTGTTTAGCTGCACAAACCACCTCATATACTACATAGAATTTACATTGTGTTTTAATAAGAATTCTACCTGAATATATTAAAGGAGTGGAAAAAACATTGTTTTACATTGTTTTATACTATAATTAACTGTTATATGCTGTTTAGCTGAACAAAACACCTCTTATTAATTTACATTGTGATTTAATAAAAATTGTATTCAGAAATTATACTTGTACGTAAATTACCAAACAATCTTTCCAAGCATAACAGCTTCTTGAATAATTAATTCTTCATCATTTAAACACTTACTATCTAAAGAGATTTAAAAAGAAACAGTTGTAGTGTTATAATGCAGCATAAATCAGCTATTTCTCTCAGAGTTAACTAGTACGACAATATATATGTGGTATACATGATTTCATATCGGAAGCATTTCTCAAGAATTCACAAGTTTTATCTCTTACTTATCTATTACATTTCCTAACTTGATATTTGCATTTGAAAATGTAACACACCTTTGAATACACTCCTGGCAAAAGGCCATATATGACTTATGTCATTGTCTATTATCTGTCATCCACTCGATTAAGTTTGCCTGGCAAACACTCCAGTATTGTTTTTGTTTTCATCTTTACCACATTTATTCAGCTTGTTATTATTAAAGTAACATATGCTTCATATTTGTTCAATAACCAGAATAACCCTTTCAGTCCTCTTCTTAAGACCCCTTGAGAAATGTTCTGGGGACAGAGAAAAAACATTATGACTCTGTTCCCATGATATACCATGTATTTTAAAGAATAAAAATATTTTAGGTGAAGAACTATGATAAACATCATCAAATACTCCAGACGAACTAAAGAACGACGATTGAGATTAAAGACAAGAATACAGAGACAGTCGTGCCGTCAACAGGTGTGTAAATCACGGGTACATTACGTACAGAGACTGTCGTGCCGTCAACAGGTGTGTAAATCACGGGTACATTACGTACAGAGACAGTCGTGCCGTCAACAGGTGTGTAAATCACGGGTACATTACGTACAGAGACAGTCGTGCCGTCAACAGGTGTGTAAATCACGGGTACATTACATACAGAGACAGTCGTGCCGTCAACAGGTGTGTAAATCACGGGTACATTACATACAGAGAAAGTCGTGCCGTCAACAGGTGTGTAAATCAAGGGTACATTACGTACAGAGACAGTCGTGCCGTCAACAGGTGTGTAAATCACGGGTACATTACGTACAGAGACAGTCGTGCCGTCAACAGGTGTGTAAGTCACGGGTATATTACGTACAGAGACAGTCGTGCCGTCAACAGGTGTGTAAATCACGGGTACATTACGTACAGAGACAGTCGTGCCGTCAACAGGTGTGTAAATCACGGGTACATTACGTACAGAGACAGTCGTGCCGTCAACAGGTGTGTAAATCACGGATACATTACGTACAGAGACAGTCGTGCCGTCAACAGGTATGTAAATCACGGGACATTACATACAGAGACAGTCGTGCCGTCAACAGGTATGTAAATCACGGGTACATTACATACAGAGACAGTCGTGCCGTCAACAGGTATGTAAATCACGGGTACATTACATACAGAGACAGTCGTGCCGTCAACAGGTATGTAAATCACGGGTACATTACATACAGAGACAGTCGTGCCGTCAACAGGTATGTAAATCACGGGTACATTACATACAGAGACAGTCGTCCCGTCAACAGGTATGTAAATCACGGGTACATTACATACAGAGACAGTCGTGCCGTCAACAGGTATGTAAATCACGGGTACATTACAGATTCTTTTAATGATGAATTTAGGAGTCAACCATAGTTTCCGTTTCCTAAATATGATTTAAGATTATATAATCATTCCAATTCAATTGATGACATCACTATTAGAACTTAAATTTTATCAACCACTCCGTATCATCTGTGTTTTAGGAAATTAAACTTTTTTTTTTAACCTGTATTAAATGTTCCCTCTATTTAATTTTTATATTTGCACAATGCTTGTAAGATAGACCAGAACCTACAGGATTTAACTTACAATCTTCACAGCATGAACGACTAACAGTCTGCACCAACATGTAATTAGTATTCTTAATTTGTTGCTAGATAATCATAAGATATGTTTTACATATAATTTCTTTGTACTGGTTCTGGTTCATCTTTTACAGTATTCAATAAGTGTTGGTGTTGTAGTTATTACTTCAATTTTGGCTGGAGCAATATATATAGACAATGTTGCATTAGTGCTCTTTCCACTATTTGCAAAAGAAATTAATTTATAATTCCATTCATTTCATTTGACACTTTCAGGATGCTTACATGACGTACCCTACAGCACACTGAAACATACACCACACGTTGTTGTTCATATAGTAATTGTGATTCTTCCACACAATGTTATTTTTTTCTTCTTTTAGGTATTAGCCCACACTGCTACAGTTCATAAAACATAGTAAAGTTTATAGGAGGTAACTCATCAGAAATCCCAGATGACATCATTGTAGCAGCATTTGAAGTTGTCAAAGCTAACTGTGATAAAAGTAAAGCTGAATACATGGGATACTGTAAGCCAGCTCAGCTTCATTTTACTACAACACAAACATTCCAGGAAGATTGTACACCTTTCTGTCCATTACCAGTGTATACAGATTCAATGCATATTCATCCATTAAATGGACATTGGGTGACTTCATATTTTAATTCAAGCAATAAACTGTTGTGTGTGTATGACCCATTACAAACTATTTCTCATCTACAATAAGTAAAACAAAAACTTTAGACTATAATATAGTGAGGAAATGGTGAATACCTTCAATTATGCCAAAGTAACACAACAATTGTCACAACTAATGTGTAGTTAATTGCATTTGCTTTATCATGCTTGTTCACAAAATCCATCAAATATTAGTTATGCCATCAGAAAAGCTAGACCACATTTAACATATTGCTTATCCACTGGAACAGTAGCTCCATTCCCAACACTTCATAAACACATGTCCATTAACTGCATTGAAATTTATTTACAAAATCAACAGCAAATATCAAAAATATGTAAAGCGAAAAATGTGCTCATTTTGGAAGATTGCAATGGAACTACTATCCACAAAACTAGTGTTGCAACATTTAATAGTGCACAACATAATGCTACATCTGAAGATACAAGATCGATTAAAAGACAAAAACATAAATACGTGTCAAAGTGAAAGATAAAATACGCAAGAGTGAAAGCCGAAAAATAAGAGCACCTGAACAAATAATAAGTGACAAAGTGAAATATAAAACACGCAAGAGTGAAAGCCGAAAAAGAAGAGCACCTGAACAAATAATAAGTGAAAAGTGAAATATAAAACACGCAAGAGTGAAAGCCGAAAAAGAAGATCATCTGAACAAATCATAAGTGACCAAGTGAAAGATAGAACACGCTAAAACAAGAGCTCCTGAAAAAGCATAAGTGACAAAGTAAAAAATACAGCACGCATGATTAATAGCCTAAAAACAGGAGCACCTGAACAAATCATAAGCTACAAAACTAAAGATAGAAGTCACAAAAGTAAAAATAGAAATCCAGCAAATATACTGAATGCTATTGAAGTATTCCAAAGACATATTACTGGGTCTCCAGAATATATTTGTATCATTTGTCAAAGAAGTCTGTATCGCAATAGTGTAACTACAGTCATAGGAAATACACAGTTCTCACAGTGTATCGCGAGTTCTCACAGTGTATCGCGGATACCAATGTTATGTCACCTGACAACAATCAATATATACGTTGCACATGTTAAATATAAATAGACAGAAATCAAATTCGCCCGCAAGCATAAATTAACAGAATGTCTTATTTCCAAGGCTCCCAATGTATTATTTGATTTGACAGACTTTGAATGTAGACTGTTAGCGAAAAGAAAATAGTTCAACTACCGAAAGGAAAGCAAAGAGGAATTATATGACAGGTCACTAGTGAATGTGCCTGTAGATGCAGAGGATCTGTGTTCTTCTCTTCCTCGAACTATTGTCACAGCTGGAATTATTCCGGTAAATAAGAAAAGCATATAAAGGCCATGTCTTCTATTAAAACATTCGTCCGGAGAAAATAAGGCATTTCAGTGGCTTGTACATTTCAACAAACATTACCAAAATAGTGTAGAATACGTCGACTGGGATTCAAATTGTAGAGATGAAACGCTGATGTATGGAAACATTTCACTGAGCAGAACGCACAGGAACACGATACGATAGGTAACTATGGCAGTGAGGTAGAAGATTGTGATTCGCAGTCTTGTCAATCAGACACATCAGATAATGACAACTTTGATGAAGGTGTCTCAGATGAGGACTTCATACAACAAACTACAGATGAAAATAAAGAAGCGACTCAGTTTGATACCTGTGTTCAAGCTTCTGATCCAGCTGTAGATGCCTCAAACATATTACTCTAGCTCCAGATGAAGGAAGACATCCATTTCAAATCATAATGGATCCTTCATGTGTGGAACACTCCTTTTAAACAACTATTTCCCGCAGGCTGCTTTAAGTTTGATGCTCAACGACAAGTCAAAATCACACCAAAGAAATACTTCTAGAATTCTGAAAAAGAATGGAGACGTTTTAAAAAACATAGAATACTTATTCTTTGCACAGTTCATCATAACAGAACACAAACAGATTATGGATGCTGTGTCCATAGCAGTAAGATAATCATATCAAGCCTCGTCTTCACAGCAAGCTTTAGATGCACCATTTGTCAAAATCCCTGACAGACTCAAATCATTAATACTAAAAGACAAAGCATGTTTAAATGCTGCATGTTTATTATTGATTTGGCCTTGAAGAACAGTTAAAATTAGTACAGATGTAACCATGTTTACCATTTATGCAAATTATTTATGCAAACTCATTTATGATGGAATTTGGACTGTTCTCATTGGACTGTTTTAGTGGGGAAGCTTTTGGAACAATCTTTGGTAGTATACAAACAGACTCTGGAAGAGCTCAGCAGTTCAGAAGTGTAGTATTCAGTAAAAAGTTAATTTTAAATTAGATGCTTTTAAAAATATAAAACATATTTATGAGAGGATTTACTTATTATTGTGCTCATGCATAATAACAGTGAAATTGGATATTTGGACTAAACAAGAAATATTGGAAATTAATTTGGACTGAATGGACAATTAGAATTGGATTAAAGAGACGCTTACTGTTTTGGATTAAAGAGACACTTGCTAATGTGAATTAGAGAAACACTGGATAATTTTATTTGGACTGAATTTTTTTTGGATAAATTTGATTTTTCTATTCTGTAAGCGAATATTTTATGTAAAAAATAAATTGTTAATTATATGTGTTGCCGGTTTTGCTTCCTTTCTCGTTGCATTTCAAAATTGTAACACCACTTCCCACAAGGTCCGAGGATCTCCTCCATACTGGCACAAATCAAGGTTCAAACTTATGGCAACTGTGAAACAATTTGGCATATTGACATTGTTCTTGACATTGTCATCAGCTGACCTAAAGGGGCGGTAATGTCCCCGGTAATTTTCTCTCTTTTCTTTGAAGATTTAGAGTTATTTTTACAAAATGCTATTAGTTCAGGTCTTACTATCGACGACATTACTCTTATTTTTCTGCTTTTTGCTGATGATATGGTTTTAGTAGGAAAATCACCTGATGATTTGCAGCAAAATTTAGATTTATTACTAGCTTATTGTAATAAATGGGGATTAGAAGTAAATTCCGTCAAAACCAAAATTATGGTTTTTAGGAAAAGGGGCCAATTAAGACAAAATGAGTCATGGACATATAACGACAACTTCTTAGAAATAGTTAACGATTTTAATTATCTGGGAGTTATTTTTAATTACACCGGAACATTTGTTTTAAATCAAGTAAGTTTAGCAGGGAAGGGTTTAAAGGCTTTACATATATTAATTGCTAATACTAAGAAATTTAATTTTAAACCGAAGACAATGTGTCATTTATTCGACTCCTTTATTTGATCCATTTTGAATTATGGGTGTGAAGCCTGGGGGTTTTCTAAGTCGAAAGAAATTGAAAGGATTCACTTAAAATTGTGTATATATATTTGAAATGTTAAGACTTCAACTAGCAATGCGGGTATTTATGGGGAACTTGGGCGGTATCCACTGTATATATTGCGCTATGTTAGAATCGTTAAATATTGGTGCAAAACAATTAACTTTGACCATATTATAATTTCTACTATTTACAATAATTCAGTCAAAAACATAGAAAATTGGCGTAATAATTGGACTGGGAATGTTAAAAAGCTTCTAAACGAATATGGTTTTGGCTATGTTTGGAATAATCCAAATAGTGTTCCTCTGAAAACATTTCATACTGTAATTAAACAGCGTTTAGTCGATTGTTTTGTTCAAAAGTGGAACAGCGATGTTGTAAATAATAGAGTTTTGTCAATGTATATAGATTTTAAAGGTATATTTGAATATGAACCATATCTCGATATTTTGCCATATAAGTTGCGAATTGTTTTATCAAAACTAAGACTATCGTCGCATTCACTGCAAATTGAAACTGGGCGCTACTCACAGAACAGATTAGAAAGAAACCAACGTTATTGTACCATTTGTGATTCTAATGACATCGAAGATGAATACTATTTTGTTTTGATTTGTCCTGTATATGATAATATAAGAAGAAAATACATTAAAAAGTACTATTATAAATGTCCAAGTGTTTTAAAATTCATAGAGCTAATGAAAACACGTAATAAGATAGAGTTGTTTAGTTTATCTTGGTTTATAAAAGAAGCATTGATTTGTTTAATCAAAACTAGGTTTATCCTCGAATGAAAAATATTATCAATTAATTGTTAATCAAAACTAGGTTTATCCTCGAATGAAAAATATTATCAATTAATTATTTATGTTATTGCTTTTGTGATAATGAGAACTTAATTGTCTTTTTAATTTAATATTTAATTTAATTTGCGTAAGTTAAAGTTCAGTGTCATTTTCACATATTTATTCAATTATTTAATATTACAAATTATTCAGTAATACAATTTATATGAACCTAGTGTGCAAAATTATGTGATTTATTTTTATTTTTTATTGTTGTTTGTTTGTTTTGTTTATTCTGTCAAGAATATGTTTGTATATGATGATAAACTTGTAAAGTATAAATCAATAAAATATATCTGTCTGTCTGTCCTAAAATGGACAGACAGTTTGAACGCTATACTTAGGCAACAGGGCAACTTATAGATGAAGAAATTATTGATCTATCGCGTGCAGAAAGGTGTTCTCTGTTACGTTCAAACCCTGTAACTACATCTAGACATTTCGACCACAGGCTCCAAGCTTTTTTCAAAGATACCAAACTCGGAAAAGCACAGCCACTTGGTAAAGTTCTGCAGTACTCATATAGAATCGAGTTCCAACAGAGAGGATCCCCTCATGCACACTGCGTCATTTGGGGGCCACTCCACAGTTTAATGTACATTTCTCAATAATCAACCCATGACAAGCCCTTAGCCTGAATCCTTGAGCAAAAATAAATCACACCATCATTGTGTCATACATTTCTTAGAAGACAATGAAATTACCCATGCATACCAAATAAAAGTATCAAAAAGCATTTTCTGTACAACCTAAGCCCAATTTTTTAAGATTACCCCACCCCTCAAAACATGCTAAAAAAGCAATTTTAGCAATATTTTAAATGTCAATAAATAAAAAAAAATCCTAAGCATATCAGGGTCATTTCTGCACACATCATGCTCTTACATATCAGGAAATGCTAAAGTTTACATACTTCGCCGGCTTTTTAAAAAGTTATTCCATGCTGATCACCCCGCGAGTCAAAATCAGCCATTTTACCTACTTTTTGGAAGTTTTTGATAGTTTTGCATTTTTCTATTTATAACCTCCAAAAAAACAAAAAGAATGCACCAAAATAAACTTAGAAGTACTCAAAACTGAAAAAAAAACACATCAAAACATGCACTTCATAATTATTATAAATACCATCCATGGACCTAACAGATGCTTAGTTGATTTCTTTCTGATTTACACCATGGACATTCGTGCGAAACTGAGGAGTGCCCCCTGGACTGAAGATGCCCCAAAACCAACATACTCTAATGGAAACATAGCAGAATTCATTTACACCTACATTATCATAACATGCCATATACCATCCCAAGAGGAACATCTCAATTTGTAAAATCTAGTAACTGCTGTACAAAAGCACCACCACACTGCAACTTGCAGAAAAAAATGAACAAGCTGTCGTTTTCATTATTCAAAGATGCCTTCTGCAAAGACTATAATTGCTAATGAATCTGACACTGATCACATAGTCTACAAGAATTAAAAAATAATACATACGTACCTATAAAATACAGTTAGGAGTTCGGATGCGTAGTAATTAAATCACGAGTGCGTTAGAAGTGATTTAATTTCTCCCATCCGAAGGAAGTTCTGCACGGTACAGTATGTTTAAATACACTAGTAGTCACGTGACAAACAATTAAGTCAATGCTTACGTCATATAGCTTGCGCTGTATGAAGTCGAACGTTATGTGTACTAATGTATATGGTGGGTTTCTATCGTGCGGTGTGCAAGGTTTGGGGGCATGGTATGTTTGTTGTAATTAACATTTCATTAAAATTACTGTTGAGTTTGTCTTTGTGACACTGATGACTCTACAAGAATGCTACACTAGAGACTGCCACATATATCCTTCAGCGGCGTACCTAGGCATACTCACGTGAGTAACATCGGAATCTGAACTTGAAAAAACAAAAAAGCCTTAAAAGTCGAAATCTGCATTAAAAATGATGACCAAGTGGGGTAGAGGGTAAATTTAATCAATTTTTACACAAAATTATTACATGATAGTTTGTTCTTAAAATGCACCAGATTGCGCAAATCGTTGTTTTTATTTCAAAATGTTCTCGGGGGAGGCCACCCGTACACCCACCAACGGCAGGGGGAGGACCCACTCCTACCCCACGTGAGTATCTCAAATATTGATAATGGTACGCCGCTGTCCTTATATATGTTTTAACTGTATTAGAAGCAGACACGAAACAGAAAATAGACTCAGTCAAAGAGTTATTAGCTCGGGACAATGTTTTCTCAGCTTAAACTTATCCGGCCATTATTTGTTTCATGAACATGTTTATGTTTATTTAAATCGAAATCAATACACAACAATAGATATTTACAATTCACACATTGCCATATCTGTGACAAACGAGAATACGATTTTATTTGATGACGTAGAAAACTTTGAACAGGTAAATTAATCCACAGACAAATGCATTTATCATTTATCTGGCAATAGTTGCGCAGCTATACAATTCAGATTAACCTCATTTCCTCGTGCAGTCACGCAGTGGTAAAATGAGTATCTACGTCATGCAAATAATACTTATTTTTACATACAGCTTAGTAGCAGTTTTAAATATATGTTTCTCTCCGGGACTATCAAGAAATGTTCATACGATGTTTAAAAGTTAAATTTGTTAATTGATAGTACTACAAAAAGGGTGGCCATTCCTCTTTAACAAAGAGAGGAAAATCTGTTGTTCTTGAAAAAAATATACATCAACTGCCACAATAGTGATCTTCTCACAGTATTGCAAGCAAATATTGATGTCCGATACTGTTTGCTTGCATAGCCTTTATAGTTTCTTATATTACGAAATATGAAAGAGAAATGAGCACTGTACTCCAACATGTTATAAAAGAAAAACAGCATCAAGATTCGTATGTGTCGTGTTCGGCCGTTTCCAAGGTCTAGTAAAAGAGTTACATTATTGAAATCTGTCTCCAATATCATGTTACTGAAGATGAAAATCAAAACATCTTTGCTATATCTGTACTTGACCGGTATGCTGCACATTGCAGTTAAACGATTGCTGCTTAGCTCACTTTGCCATAAGCTACATTACAGCTCATTCAGCAACAGATGAAGACTCAGATCAGGAGTTGGAAGAAAACAATGATACCATTCACTTGAAAAATGGACTTGACTCCATGCAGAAGAGATCAAAAAAAGTCTACTACGCTACCACCATCAATCTCAGTCGAAGGAACCTGAAGAATGCTATTACTCATAGCTGCTACCTTTCTGGCCTTGGACAGATGCATATTCTGAACTATTGCAACTAACTTCATATCAAGATCATTAAGATTCTACCATTAATATTATTGACGCCAACCGTTCTCAAGTCGAGAATCATGTGGATATGATCAATCTTGCAGTTGAACAGTTTGCGAACTTGGGTCCTCCAGTTCACGCATTTGATGATGATGCGCCAAGTACAGAACAAAAAAATCAAGATGCTCAACAGCAAGATATGGAAGAAGATCCAGACTTTGCTATCATAAATCCGGACCATAACATTCAAACTAAAACAGCTTTAAATGCTGATATACCAATCGCAAGCACTACCTCATTTTCTCTAGAAATCAGATCTGGCTTATAAAATGAAAATATATTTGGAAATCTTAGACAACACTCAACCTAGAACAAAGCGACACATTTCAAATTATTTACCAATGGTGCCGAGGCAAATCTTTGTCCCACAAAACTGAAACAGTTCCAAATAAGTTGCGACGTTTTTGTATCTGGAGGGGCAGGCACAGGCAAACCACATCTTTATTACAGCAATATATCAAACAGCGTTGAGAAACTTGCAGCGCGAAGGTGACACTCCAGACAACATAAAAGTATTGCTTACAGCATCTACTGGTACTGCTGCACACAATATCTCAGGAATTATATTGCATTCTGCCTTTCTGTTGCCATTGGGACAGACAAAAAGCTTTACAAAACTATCCGATGACATGATAAATACCGTCAGAGCTAAAGCTGGAAATCTAGATCTACTTATCATTGATGAGATATCTATGGTTGGCAGTAATCTTCTTTTGAAGCTACATTACAGGCTCTGTGAGATCAAATCTTCAAGAAAGTCATTTGGAGGTGTGTCTGTGCTAGTATTTGGTGACATATACCAGTTACTACCAGTCCAACAGCATTTTGTGTTCAAGCCTGTATCTGATACTATTGCCCTTTTATATGGTTCATTGTGGGACAGCTTTCAGTATAAAGAATTGACACAAATAATGAGACAAAAAGAAGATCTTCTGTTCACAGAAATGCTCAACCGTCACCCAGACCATGCTCTTCATGTGTTCTCGAGAAACAAAGATTTTGATGATCACAATATAGTGGGCAACTCGACTCAATCAACCAATACATGTGTTAGTCGTAATTGATAGGAAACCCAAAAGTTTAGCCAATTTCCAACTGAAAAAGAATGTACAATTTACTGGTGTCTTTCCAGATGAAGTCCTTCTTGCAGCTGGAGCCAGAGTCATGCCCATAAGAAATCTTGATACTGCTGATGGTCTAGTCATTGGAGCCAAGGCCGAGTGACTGGATTTATCAAATCCAAAAGTGCATCTACTACTGGTATAGCATCAGGTTTAGTTGAATTTGACTCCACTAATGTTGGAAAAATGGCTCGTCAGAAATCACTATTCACAACAGAATTAAAAGCATGCCCATATGAAACTCCCATTCTCAAATCTGAAGTCAGTTTCACTGTCACAAACAAAAACAAAAACCGAACTATATCTAGGTACCAATTTCCTCTCAAACTGTTCCTGGGCTTGCACCATTCACATTATGCAGGGACTCACTGTAGATGCAATTGTTGTCTCATTTGAACACAAGTGTTCTAGTGAACAAGCTTACGTAGCTCTTAGCGGGGCAAAGTCTCTAAACGGCTGACACATTCTCAAATTTCAACACGAACAACTGAAAGCAAGTGAATCTATGCAAAAAGAAATGCTGAGACTGCAAACAAGCGTAGCCATGCCACTTTACTATGGCTTTCTCAATCATCAAACTGTAGACTGCATTTAATTGTCAGTGCTCAATGTTCGCTCATACATTCATCATAAACAAGACTTTCTCCAAGATACACTATTCTCACTATTCTGGTGTTATTGTACTTAAGAAACCTGATTATCAGACAGAAATGTAGATCCGTACATCTTTCCTGTTATCAGACAGAGATGTAGATCCGTACATCTTTCCTGGTTATCAGACAGAGATGTAGATCCGTACATCTTTCCTCGTTATCAGACATAAATGTAGATCCGTACATCTTTCCTGGTTATCAGACAGAAATGTAGATCCCGTACATCTTTCCTGGTTATCAGACAGAAATGTAGATCCGTACATCTTCCTAACACGCACCGTGTACTAAGAATAGACAAACGTACTCCAATATCAGAAACAGGAGTGAGGACACAGTGGTGGAGTTGTAGTACTCTGTAAACATACATCCATTCTACAGAGTGACGGAGTACAGTACTTCAGTGACCAGTATCTTCAAATACAAAGTGTACATGTTATATCTGGGCTATTCACGTGGTATAGTAGGTTATACTAATAGTCCAGTATAAGTTTATAAATAGTTTATTAGACTAAATCACTCTGTACATTGCTCCGTACTATATTTATTTATGGTCCTGAAAATACATACATATAATAATAAGTAGGATTACATATATTTAACATATTAACAATAATACATGTCAGCTTTGCAGTAACATAATTTAGTCAAACATTGCTAAATAACGAATTGATCCACTCATAAATATTACTCTAGGAAATATATCAGCATCTCTGTATTTAGCAAAGACAGAAAGCGGGGAAATGCATTTCAGGTAAGCAATGATCTGATTGGTCACTTGTGTGATCTGTTTATAGTGATGTGCATTGAAGCAGTGATTTGTATTAATTTGCTTATAGGTTTATTTTAAAGGTACACTGCCTATTTTATATATAATGAATACAAGTTTAGTTGTACATCAATTTACTTGTCTTAGTGTCAGTTATATAATGTTAAGATTGTTATTTAAGATCATTATTAAGTGTGATTTCTACACCTAATAATTCACATACTACATACATTTGATTAGACTTCCATCTCATACCATTTACAACTGTCCTAATTCCAAACATCCTACAAGACAATGTGCAGGCAACATAATGGACCATTTACAAAAGACAGGCTCGGAAGGCTTACCACCTACAATCTGCACTGGCGATTTTAATCAAAATTTATTCTCATGTTCAAACATAGATAAAGATTGTGTACAACATATATTAAACATACCAAACCACATTTCTGGTTCCTGTTTAGACCACTTGTATACACGTCTCTTGAATATGACAGATGCAAGAACCATTCCGTGCTATTACAGTGACCATCATTGTCTGTCGTGCACCATCCAAAACTAACCCTGACAAATAGCAGTGGATAAACATCTGACGATAAAAGGCTACCACAGTGCTGAATGGGTACGAATATCTTTTAAACTATATGGAACTTCAGTCCTACGTAACTGGCGGCTCAACTTGACAACCCGGCCTTCTAGTACTGAGTTAAGGGCTTTTTGTTCATAATCATTTATGTCTATCTCCTTCCGCAGTTTTCAACCAATTGTTCCGAAACTTTACCGCTTGCTTACCTATGATACCAAGATCTGCATGTTTTTTTTCAGCTTCAAATCCACCTTTTATTAACTTTTTATTCAAATACATGAACTATTTCGTGTGTGTTTGTATCGCTTCACAGTATTGCAGATGGTTTGCAGTGGGGGCATCCGTGTCCCATGGACACTTTCTTGTTCTATATGAAAATTACACTGCTGCATTATCCATACTTGAACTGAAGTTGCAGCAGAACATTCAAATGTTACATTTTAACATTGGTGTCAATGGGCAAATATTTGGTGGTGTCATACCTACAGTCAAAGGAGAGGGACTTTGCATTCGCAGTTGGTCCTTGCATTTGTTGTACCTTACTCGTTGTCGTCATATGTTATCGGATCAAAGTCGTGATATACCCGTTTTCTAATGGATGGGTTAAGTTTAGTTAAAATACGATAAGCCATATGTTGAGCCGCAAGTCGTAACACAGCACACCATAAGCTCTAATGAGCATTTGATGTTGGTTGAATGGTGTTTGAGGTCGTTTCCAGCACATTTTTGGCTTTATGTCACGGACGATTTGTTAGTGTTGGTGGCAGACCACTCATTTTTCTTGGGTAAAACTAGTACTCAGTGTATGCCTCCGCCATCCGTAAACCTACTATATAAACAATAAACGTAGAACACTAACACCATTGTATAAAACTAAATTAATTATTCCATATGTTATACATCTACATAAAAGCGACAATGAATAAGCATTACAACCTAGTCTAAGAGACGGTAAAATCCTAGCTCTAAACGTAACAATTCTAGGTTTAAAATTGTAAATTTGATGACGAAAATGTGATTTTTAACTTTAAGAAGTGTATTTTTAACAAACATGACCATTTGATTTAATAAAGTCTCTTGCTGCTGACATCAACAGAGATTGGACAGTCCGTATCTTCCCATATCAGTATAGTTTATAAGTCAAATGACCTTGTAAAACACACACGCACGCACGCAGACACACACGAACGCAGACACACACTGCACACATTGAGCAATTACAACACGCATAACATTATGTAAAAGGGTTACCATATACAACTACTACAATCAAGATATCGTACGCAGAAACTGCATTCGACTTATTAGTATTTGTATTATTTGTACATAAAGATTACAAAACCCATTGAATTCAATACATTCCACTGATATTCTATGTTCAGTTAAATTGTATGGCAACACTATCCAATATATCTTTGCTTTTTATTTCAAACATTTGTCTTAACTTGTAAATCTGCAAAGTGTAATAATGTTAAAGTCACTCACCCGCTAACAGTACGCTAATTTTACAAATACTATACATACACAAACCGCTTCAAATTCGACGAACGATAAGGTATTTATAAAACTAACATATGATTGCTAACTCTAGAAATACAATATAAACATGATAAACCGGCCAGCCAAAAACATCGCCTTTTTGTTATTGCTTGAAGCTTCGAATAAAAAGTTACCAACTTTAAATTGAACATTTCACACATATTCATGTGCGGGTATTTTATGAACCCGTGGGATACATATACAGTTTTAATTAGCATATATGCATCTTTTTGTGACCTCAACACATGGGTAGAGTTTGGAAGAACGGTTTTATTGCGAAATTTGGCGCTTGTGTTACTTTAATGTATATGTATGTATCCGATTTCGGTCGAATGCTACCATTTAAAATCTTCTGTTTGTGTGGCCCTTGTAGCAGACAATGGGTGCAAGATCAAAGCATTACCATAAAACAGTTTTTCATAAATTCACTTAGTAAGAAATTAACTGGAAACCTGGTTTCAATTTTGCGTTTATGCAAACTGTATAAAACATGTGCTGAAATCGCATAGTACAAGTGTTGAATTACAGTACTTAACTTTAACTGAATTACTTTAAAAAATAACATTAATCTTGGCAAATAATTCTATATATCTCAAAGGAAGAACTAAACCAAGCAGGTGTGGGCGTAACAAAGTAGGTCAGATTTTTAAATTGATTTCCGTACTTTTATAATTGCATTTGATCGAGCGGCAATGGTAGGTTTCAATGAACTTGTGTCAGGTGTTGGCCTGGGGATTACTGTTATTTTTCAATGTTACTTGCTTGCCAAGAAGGAAATGCTGTTGTTGTTTTTTTATGTTGATCACACTTAGGTTGTAAACAAGAGTGTTTTTGTGTGTTTTTCGATGGACTATTAAATTCAAAACAAAATTAATAAACCCACATGCATTTTCAAAGGATTTGAAAAAATAAAAATAAATATCTTAACAAATATGTTTGTTGTTTACCTACTTTAACACTGTCCTTATAAGTAATAACATGAGTATGGTCTCGTCGAGTTGGTTGATTTAAACATCAAGGTGTTTAAATCATCTAACGAGATGAGACCATACTCTTTTCGTTTTTTGCATGTTCATTTCATCTGTCTGCCATACTCTAACTTCTGATAAATGGTAGTTTTATAGCACTGAGCTGACATTTCCTTCGTATTTGCACAGTTGTAAATAATCTAACTGAAAATAACTCCTGTCAGAATGACTGGTGCACGCTACCGTTTATCGGAAGTTAATTCCGATATTTTGCATGTAGCATACGCTGATGGCCCTACTCCATGTGTGTTCACATTGAGACTGTGGGGTTCAAATTCGACCCCGCCCAGGGGTCATATGTTTTTCATTGACTTATACGCTACCAATTGTGCCACATATAAATACCTTATGAATCTTATATGATACTCATATAATACCTCATCCACTTCTGTAATTTTAATATTGCATGTGTCTTCAATGAACACGGTCATCAGGTGAGCGATTCATAGCCATTTGACACTCCTGTTTTTTTTCTAAATTCTGCAAATCAGTACGCTTGAATAGCATTTTACACACATATTAAACACGCTCAAATAGTATTGTATGTCAATGGCAGAATCATCTTCAACTTCAGAAGACGTAATTCACGGAGATTTCATAATTCACGGAGTCTACAGGTCTTAAAGGCCTTGAATATCTACCCGTCCGGACGATAGCTAACTCTGAAGTTGGTCAAAATATGCCTCAATCTAAAATCCCATGTGCCAGGTCGTATTTTGTACGTGTTTAAATATGTATTTTCGTTGAAGAAAAAAGTGCGGTAACGCCTGTAATACAAGGTCGATTGCATATAATGACAAATCGATATGCACGTCTTGACATCATAGGTGAGCATCCTGTATAGTTGCAATCAATCGGTTCAAACTGCGGGAGGAGGTAGACACACAAGATATTTTAACGTAAAGTTTGAAGAAAAAATGGGCGTAACTCTTATAATGCTACATCGCTTTTGACGCCGAATCGATATGCACATATTGACACCATAGATAAGCATCCTGTAATGTTTCGAAACAATCGGTTGTTAACTGTGGGAGGAGATAGACGCACACATTTTTCGGGACGGACGGACGGACATGGCTATATGCAACCTCACCGTTCGGGTTGTGGGGGCATAACACACAACTGAAGGCTGTGTCTGGTTTGAAAGATCTTCTCCAGAACTAAGTCTGTTGCTGCGCTACTGCAGTAGGTATGATCAGTACTGATCAAAAATGCATTATCTTAGTGCAGCTGGTATGCTGTCCCACTTACGTGTATATGTAAATGTGTACTTTAGAATATGGGTAACACATGTACAGTTTTTAATGGGTCAAGGAAAGTCTGTTCTGATTCTTTATTTATGAAATTTGTCTTAAATATGAAATTTGTCTTAAATATGTGCATGATAATTGTGTATGTTTGATACTTATTGTAAATATTGTTATGAACAAACAAGGTAAACACTAAGGCATGATGATGTTAGACTAGTACTCCTGCAGTATATACTTATGGAAGTTTTTTCTGTGTTTTGTTTTAAAATATAACAAGTGCTGTTATTTTGTTATAAAAATCGCCACTGATACCTCAACATTATGTGCAATTGGAAACTGAAATGAAATAATTGTTGTTATTTTTTTTGTTTAAATACACGTTAGATATTTGATTACAGACATAGAGAATTGCGTTTTCTTTTTCCCTGTAGTAGAATATATATTGCGAAAATAATACCGGGGCAAGTACATTTGCCGAGTTATTTATGATGTCCATTGCTTATGGTGGCAAATACATGTGCCATCTTGTATTTTCGTTATTTCACCGCGAAATACCGCCGATTCGAAATGACGCCGAAGACGGTGAAAAAGAATTCTGGCGAAATCACGAAAAAACGCCGGATGAAATTATTAATAAACGCCAAGCGAAATCAACGACAGAAAGTCAATACGAGGTGCGAAACAAAAGAGACGAAAACCCTCCAGGGTTGCTACGTGAAAAGAGGATGTTTGATACATTTAACTTCTCGTTATTTCGCGAGGCGTTTTTTTTCCTCGTTATTTCGCCAGACGTTATTTCGCGGCGAAATCACGAAAAGATAAGATAGCACACATCAGAGGGCAATTACAAATATGAATCTGGGAAACCTACGGAATATATCAATATGGTTCTTTAACGTGGCGAGTAAGAAAGACACTAGTAACATTTTATCAAGCCTATGGTATGACCAGGGAGTAAGTATATAAGGGAATAAGTATACTTACTCCCTGGTATAACAGGGGGTAAGTAATACTTACTCCCTGGTATGACCCGGCCGAGGATTGAACACACGACCCCCCGCATTCGAGACGGACGCTCTACCATTACCCCATAGTTGAAGTTGGTATCTCAAACTGTAATTCAATTCAAAATGCGCAAATATGACTATTTTGCCAAGTTATCAACACATGCGAACTATTGTCAAACATAGGGTTGCAGTGGCCGAGTAGTTAGCATATGTTTAACTCGTCCAAGAGGTCCCGTGTTCGACTTCCAGTGGGGTTAGTCTCGGAATTAAAAAAAAACGCACTCCCGCGGTATCTTACTCCGATAAGTTACTGTTAAAGTATGTCATCTTTCAACGTGGATGTTAGGCCGTCGATCTCATGTGCAGGGAGAGCCATACCATGTTTACATACAGATCTCGCAAATGTTGGTGTTAATCACACATAATCCTTTGTTATACATGACGCGACCTGTTGTTACGAACAGGGAAATTTGCCGCTGGTATACTATTTCTACTGTATATAACGTCCAAGAAGCACATACTCATGTTAAAACAATATTTCTCTAAAAGATTAGATAATAATAAACATCATAGCAATATAGCAAATAGTTAGTGCAATGGGTGATTGAGAAACCGTTCAGTGG
>JAWPHD010019843.1:0-34004 GCA_037043455.1 Cyrtodaria siliqua | reverse complement strand
ATGTGTAAGAACTGAATATATATGCGTAAGAATGGAATATATATGCGTAAGAACTGAATATATGCGTAAGAACTAAATTTATGCGTAAGAACGGCATATATATGCGTAAGAACGGAATATATATGCGTAAGAACTGAATATATATGCGTAAAAACGGAATATATATGCGTAAGAACTGAATATATATGCGTAAGAGCGGAATATATATGCATAAGAACGGAATATATATGCGTAAGAACTGAAAATATATCCTTAAGAACTGAATATATATGCGTAAAACTGAATATATATGCGTAAGAACTGAATATATATGCGTAAGAACTGAATATATGAGTAAGAACTGAATATATATGTGTAAGAACTGAATATATATGCGTAGGAACTGAATATATATGTGTAAGAACGGAATATATATGCGTAAATACTGAATATATATGTGTAAGAACTGAATATATATGCGTAAGAACTGAATATATATGGGTAAGAACTGAATATATGTGCGTTAGAACTGAATATATGCGTAAGAACTGAATATATATGCGTAAGAACGGAATATATATTTGTAAGAAATGAATATATATGTGTAAGAACTGAATATATATGTGTAAGAACTGAATATATATGTGTAAGAACTGAATATATATGTGTAAGAACGGAATATATATATGTAAGAACTGAATATATATGCGTAAGAACGGAATATATATGCGTAAGAACTGAATATATATGCGTAAGAACGGAATATATATCCGTAAGAACGGAATATATGCGTAAGAACGGAATATATATGCGTAAGAACTGAATATATATGTGTAAGAACTGAATATATATTTGTAAGAACTGAATATATATGGGTAAGAACTGAATATATATGTGTAAGAACTGAATATATATGTGTAAGAACTGAATATATATGCGTAAGAACGGAATATATATGTGGTAAGAACTGAATATATATGCGTAATAACGGAATATATATGCATAAGAACGGAATATATCTGTAAGAACTGAATATATATGTGTAAGAACTAAATATATATGTGTAAGAACTGAATATATATGCGTAAGAACGGAGTATATATGCGTAAGAACGGAATATATATGCGTAAGAACGGAATATATATGCGTAAGAACTGAATATATATTCGTAAGAACGGAATATAAATGCGTAAGAACTGAATATATATGCGTAAGAACGGAATATATATGCGTAAGAACGGAGTATATATGCGTGTGAACTGAATATATATGCGTAAGAACTGAATATATATGCGTAAGAACTGAATATATATGCGTTAGAACTGAATATATGAGTAAGAACTGAATATATATGCGTAAGAAATGAATATATATGTGTAAGAATTAACTGAATATATATGTGTAAGAACTGAATAATATATGTCGTAAGAACGGAATATATATGCGTAAGAACGGAATATATATGCGTAAGAACGGAATATATATGCGTAAGAACGGAATATATATGCGTAAGAACGGATATATATGCGTAAGAACGGAATATATATGGGTAAGAACGGAATATATTGCGTAAGAACTGAATATATATGTGTAAGAACTGAATATATGCGTAATAACGGAATATATATGATAAAGAACTGAATTATATATCTGTAAGAACTGAATATATATGTGTAAGAACTAGAATATATATGTGTAAGAACTGATATATATGTGTAAGAACTGAATATATATGGTAGAACGGAATATATATGTGTAAGAACTGAATATATATGCGTAAGAACTGAATATATATGCTTAAGAACGGAATATATATGTGTAAGAACGGAATATATATGCGTAAGAACGGAATATATATGTACGTACGAACTGAATATATATGTGTAAGATAATGGACGGTGTATATTATGCGTAAGAACGGAATATATATGCGTAGACGGAATATATGCGTAAGAACTGAATATATATCGTAAGAACTGAATATATATCGTATTCGTAAGAACTGCTAATATGATATGAGTAAAGAACGGAATATATATGCGTAAGAACGGAAGTATATATGCGTGTGAACTGAATTATATGCGTAAGAACTGAATATATATGCGTAGTAAGAATTGAACTATTATATGCGTAAGACTGAATATATGTGTAAGAACTGAATTATATGTTGTAAGAACTGAATATATATGCTTAAGAACGGAATATATATGCGTAAGACGGAATATATATGGTGTTAGAACGGAATATATAAGCGAAGACTGAATATATATGCGTAAGAACGGAATATATATGTGTAAGAACTATAATGCGTAAGAACGGAATATATAGCAGTAAGAACGGAATATATTAGTGCTGTTATGATGAACAAGGAACTAAATATATGGTAAGAACTGAATATATATGCGTAAGAACTGAATATATGCTGTAAGAACTGAATATATGCGTAAGAACGGAATATATCGATAAGAACGAGAATATATCGTAAGAACTGATATATATGTCGTAAGAACTAATATATGTAAGAACTGAATATATGCGTAAGACTGAATATATGCGTAATGAATATATGCGTAAGAACTGAAGATATATGCGTAAGAACGAATATATCTGTAAGAACTGAATATATATGCGTAAGAACTGAAATATATCTGTGTAAGAACTGAATATATATGCGTAAGAAGCTGAATATATATGTGTAAGAACTGAATATATATGTGTAAGAACTGAATATATATGTGTAAGAACTGAAATTATATGCTGTAAGACGAACTGATATATTATGACTGTTATTGAAACTGAATATGTATGCTGTAAGAACTGAATATTATGTGTAATGAACTGAATATTATGTGTAAGAACTGAATATATATGTGTAGAACTGAATATATATGCGTAAGAACGGAATATATATGCGTAAGAGATGGAATATATATGCGTAAGAACGAATATATCTAAGAACGGAATATATGTGTAAGAACTGAATATATATGTAGACGACGGATATATATGTGTAAGAACTGAATATTATGCGTAAGAACGGAATATATATGCCTAAGAACTGAATATATATGAGTAAAACGGAATATATATGCGTAAGAACGGAATATATATGTGTAAGAACTGAATATATATGCCTAAGAACTGAATATATATGCGTAAAAACGGAATATATATGCGTAAGAACGGAATATATATGCGTAAGAACTGAATATATATGTGTAAGAACTGAATATATATGTGTAAGAACTGAATATATATATGTGTAAGAACTGAATATATATGTGTAAGAACTGAATATATATGTGTAAGAACTGAATATATATGTGTAAGAACTGAATATATATTTGTAAAAACTAAATATATATATGTGTAAGAACTGATTATATATGCGTAAGAACGGAATATATATGTGTAAGAACTGAATATATATGCGTTAGAACTGAATTGTGCATAAGAACTGAATATATATGCGTAAGAACGGAATACTATATGTGTAAGAACTGAATATATATGTGTAAGAACGGAATATATATTTGTAAAAACTAAATATATATATGTGTAAGAACTGATTATATATGCGTAAGAACGGAATATATATGTGTAAGAACTGAATATATATGCGTTAGAACTGAATATATGCATAAGAACTGAATATATATGCGTAAGAACGGAATATATATTTGTAAGAACTGAATATATATGTGTAAGAACTGAATATATATGTGTAAGAACTCAATATATATGTGTAAGAACTAAATATATGTGTAAGAACTGAATATATATGTGTAAGAACGGAATATATATGTGTAAGAACTGAATATATATGCGTAAGAACTGCAATATATATGCCAAAGAACTGAATATATAGGCGTAAGAACGGAATATATATGTGTAGGAACGGAATATATATGCGTAAAAACGGAATATATATGCGTAAGAACTGAATATATATGTGTAAGAACTAAATATATATGTGTAAGAACTGAATATATATGTGTAAGAACTGAATATATATGTGTAAAAACTGAATATATGCGTAAGAACTGAATATATATGCGTAAGAACTGAATATATATTTGTAAGAACTGAATATATATGTGTAAGATCTGAATATATATGTGTAAGAACTGAATATATATGTGTAAGAACTGAATATATATGCGTAAGATCGGAATATATATGCGTAAGAACGGAATATATATGTGTAAGAACTGAATATATGCGTAATAACGGAATATATATGCATAAATACGGAATATATATCTGTAAGAACTGAATATAAATGTGTAAGAACTAAATATATATGTGTAAGAACTGAATATATATGCGTAAGAATGGAATATATATGCGTAAGAACTGAATATATGCGTAAGAACTAAATTTATGCGTAAGAACGGAAGATATATGCGTAAGAACGGAAAATATGCTTAAGATTTGAATATATGCGTAAGAACTGAATATATATGCGTAAGAACTGAATTTATATGCGTAAGAACTGAATATATGCGTAAGAATGGAATATATATGCGTAAGAACGGCATATATATGTGTAAGAACTGAATATATATGTGTAATAACTGAATATATATGTGTCAGAACTGAATATATATTCGTAAGAACTGAATATATATGCGTAAGAACTGAATATATATGCGTAAGAACTGAATATATAAGTGTAAGAACTGAATATATTTGTAAGAACTGAATATATATGCGTAAGAACGGAATATATATGCGTAAGAACTGAATATATGTGTAAGAACTGAATATATATGCGTAAGAACGGATTATAAATGCGTAAGAACTGAATATATGAGTAAGAACTGAATATATATGCGAAAGAACTGAATATATATGTGTAAGAACTGAATATATATGTGTAAGAACTGAATATATATGTGTAAGAACTGAATATATATGAGTAAGAACTGAATATATATGTGTAAGAACTGATAATATATGCGTAAGAACGGAATATATATGTGTAAGAACTGAATATATATGCGTAAGAACTGAATATATATGCGTAAGAACTGAATATATATGTGTAAGAACTGAATATATGCGTAATAATGGAATATATATGCATAAGAACGGAATATATATCTTGTAAGAACTGAATATTTATATGTAAGATCTAAATATATATGTGTAAGAACTGAATACATATGCGTAAGAACGGAATATATATGCGTAAGAACGAATATATATGCCTCTAAACTGAATATATATGCGTAAGAACGGAATATATATGCGTAAGAACTTAATATATATGCGTAAGAGCTGAAAATATATGCGTAAGAACTGAATATATGCGTAAGAATGGAATATATATGCGTAAGAACGGCATATATATGCGCAAGAACGGAATATATATGCGTAAGAACTTAATATATATGCGTAAGAGCTGAATATATATGCGTAAGAACTGAATATATATGCGTAAGAACTGAATATATATGTGTAAGGACTGAATATATATGCGTAAGAACGGAATATATATGCGTAAGTACTGAATATATATGCATAAGAACGGAATATATATGCGTAAGAACTGAATATATGCGTAAGAATTGAATATATGCGTTAGAACTGAATATATATGCGTAAGAATGGAATATATATGCGTAAGAACGGAATATATATGCGTAAGAATGGAATATATATGTGTAAGAACTCAATATATATGTGTAAGAACTGAATATATATTTGTAAGAACTGAATATATATGTGTAAGAACTGAATATATATGCGTAAGAACGGAATATATATGCGTAAAAACTGAATATATATGCGTAAGAACGGAATATATATGCGTAAGAACGGAATATATATGCGTAAGAACTGAATATATATGCGTAAGAACTCAATATATATGTGTAAAAACTGAATATATGCGTAATAACGGAATATATATCCATAAGAACGGAATATATCTGTAAGAACTGAATATATATGTGTAAGAACTAAATATATATGTGTAAGAACTGAATATATATGGCGTAAGAACGGAATATATATGCGCGAGAACGGAATATATATGCGTAAGAACGGAATATATATGTGTAAGAACTGAATATATATGTGTCAGAACTGAATATATATGCGTAAGAACTGAATATATATTGCGTAAGAACTGAATATATATACGTAAGAACTGAATATATGCGTAAGAATGGAATATATATGCGTAAAGAACGGCATATATATGTGTAAGAACTGAATATATATGTGTAAGAACTAAATATATATGTGTCAGAACTGAATATATATTCGTAACAACTGAATATATATGCGTAAGAACTGAATATATATGCGTAAGAACTGAATATTATGTGTAAGAACTGAATATATGTGTAAGAACTGAATATATATGCGTAAGAACGGAATATATATGCGTAAGAACTGAATATATGTGTAAGAACTGAATATATATGCGTAATAACGGAATATATATGCATAAGAACGGAATATATCTGTAAGAACTGAATATATATGCGTAAGAACTGAATATATATGCGTAAGAACAGAATATATATGCGTAAGAACTGAATATATATGCGTAAGAACTGAAGATATATGCGTAAGAACTGAATATATATGCGTAAGACCTGAATATATATGTGTAAGAACTGAATATATATTTGTAAGAACTGAATATATATGTGTCAGAACTGAATATATATGCGTAAATACTGAATATATATGTGTAAGAACTGAATATATATGTGTCAGAACTGAATATATATGTGTAAGAACTCAATATATATGTGTAAGAACTAAATATATGTGTAAGAACTGAATATATATGTGTAAGAACGGAATATATATGTGTAAGAACTGAATATATATGCGTAAGAACTGAATATATATGCCAAAGAACTGAATATATAGGCGTAAGAACGGAATATATATGTGTAGGAACGGAATATATATGCGTAAAAACGGAATATATATGCGTAAGAACTGAATATATATGTGTAAGAACTAAATATATATGTGTAAGAACTGAATATATATGTGTAAGAACTGAATATATATGTGTAAAAACTGAATATATGCGTAAGAACTGAATATATATGCGTAAGAACTGAATATATATTTGTAAGAACTGAATATATATGTGTAAGATCTGAATATATATGTGTAAGAACTGAATATATATGTGTAAGAACTGAATATATATGCGTAAGATCGGAATATATATGCGTAAGAACGGAATATATATGTGTAAGAACTGAATATATGCGTAATAACGGAATATATATGCATAAATACGGAATATATATCTGCAAGAACTGAATATAAATGTGTAAGAACTAAATATATATGTGTAAGAACTGAATATATATGCGTAAGAATGGAATATATATGCGTAAGAACTGAATATATGCGTAAGAACTAAATTTATGCGTAAGAACGGAAGATATATGCGTAAGAACGGAAAATATGCTTAAGATTTGAATATATGCGTAAGAACTGAATATATATGCGTAAGAACTGAATTTATATGCGTAAGAACTGAATATATGCGTAAGAATGGAATATATATGCGTAAGAACGGCATATATATGTGTAAGAACTGAATATATATGTGTAATAACTGAATATATATGTGTCAGAACTGAATATATATTCGTAAGAACTGAATATATATGCGTAAGAACTGAATATATATGCGTAAGAACTGAATATATAAGTGTAAGAACTGAATATATTTGTAAGAACTGAATATATATGCGTAAGAACGGAATATATATGCGTAAGAACTGAATATATGTGTAAGAACTGAATATATATGCGTAAGAACGGATTATAAATGCGTAAGAACTGAATATATGAGTAAGAACTGAATATATATGCGAAAGAACTGAATATATATGTGTAAGAACTGAATATATATGTGTAAGAACTGAATATATATGTGTAAGAACTGAATATATATGAGTAAGAACTGAATATATATGTGTAAGAACTGATAATATATGCGTAAGAACGGAATATATATGTGTAAGAACTGAATATATATGCGTAAGAACTGAATATATATGCGTAAGAACTGAATATATATGTGTAAGAACTGAATATATGCGTAATAATGGAATATATATGCATAAGAACGGAATACATATCTGTAAGAACTGAATATATATATGTAAGATCTAAATATATATGTGTAAGAACTGAATACATATGCGTAAGAACGGAATATATATGCGTAAGAACGGAATATATATGCCTCTAAACTGAATATATATGCGTAAGAACGGAATATATATGCGTAAGAACTTAATATATATGCGTAAGAGCTGAAAATATATGCGTAAGAACTGAATATATGCGTAAGAATGGAATATATATGCGTAAGAACGGCATATATATGCGCAAGAACGGAATATATATGCGTAAGAACTTAATATATATGCGTAAGAGCTGAATATATATGCGTAAGAACTGAATATATATGCGTAAGAACTGAATATATATGTGTAAGGACTGAATATATATGCGTAAGAACGGAATATATATGCGTAAGTACTGAATATATATGCATAAGAACGGAATATATATGCGTAAGAACTGAATATATGCGTAAGAATTGAATATATGCGTTAGAACTGAATATATATGCGTAAGAATGGAATATATATGCGTAAGAACGGAATATATATGCGTAAGAATGGAATATATATGTGTAAGAACTCAATATATATGTGTAAGAACTGAATATATATTTGTAAGAACTGAATATATATGTGTAAGAACTGAATATATATGCGTAAGAACGGAATATATATGCGTAAAAACTGAATATATATGCGTAAGAACGGAATATATATGCGTAAGAACGGAATATATATGCGTAAGAACTGAATATATATGCGTAAGAACTCAATATATATGTGTAAAAACTGAATATATGCGTAATAACGGAATATATATCCATAAGAACGGAATATATCTGTAAGAACTGAATATATATGTGTAAGAACTAAATATATATGTGTAAGAACTGAATATATATGCGTAAGAACGGAATATATATGCGCGAGAACGGAATATATATGCGTAAGAACGGAATATATATGTGTAAGAACTGAATATATATGTGTCAGAACTGAATATATATGCGTAAGAACTGAATATATATGCGTAAGAACTGAATATATATACGTAAGAACTGAATATATGCGTAAGAATGGAATATATATGCGTAAGAACGGCATATATATGTGTAAGAACTGAATATATATGTGTAAGAACTAAATATATATGTGTCAGAACTGAATATATATTCGTAACAACTGAATATATATGCGTAAGAACTGAATATATATGCGTAAGAACTGAATATATATGTGTAAGAACTGAATATATGTGTAAGAACTGAATATATATGCGTAAGAACGGAATATATATGCGTAAGAACTGAATATATGTGTAAGAACTGAATATATATGCGTAATAACGGAATATATATGCATAAGAACGGAATATATCTGTAAGAACTGAATATATATGCGTAAGAACTGAATATATATGCGTAAGAACAGAATATATATGCGTAAGAACTGAATATATATGCGTAAGAACTGAAGATATATGCGTAAGAACTGAATATATATGCGTAAGACCTGAATATATATGTGTAAGAACTGAATATATATTTGTAAGAACTGAATATATATGTGTCAGAACTGAATATATATGCGTAAATACTGAATATATATGTGTAAGAACTGAATATATATGTGTCAGAACTGAATATATATGCGTAAGAAGGAATATATATGCGTAAGAACGGAATATATATGCGTAAGAACGGAATACATATGTGTAAGAACTGAATATATATGTGTCAGAACTGAATATATATGCGTAAGAACTGAATATATATGGGTAAAAACTGAATATATATGCGTAAGAACTGAATATATGCGTAAGAATGGAATATATATGCGTAAGAACGGCATATATATGTGTAAGAACTGAATATATATGCGTAAGAACTGAATATATATGCGTAAGAACTGAATATATATGCGTAAGAACTGAATATATATGTGTAAGAACTGAATATATATTTGTAAGAACTGAATATATATGTGTCAGAACTGAATATATATGCGTAAATACTGAATATATATGTGTAAGAACTGAATATATATGTGTCAGAACTGAATATATATGCGTAAGAACTGAATATATATGCGTAAGAACTGAATATATATGCGTAAGAACTGAATATATGCGTAAGAATGGAATATATATGCGTAAGAACGGCATATATATGTGTAAGAACTGAATATATATGTGTAAGAACTGAATATATATGTTTTTAGAACTGAATATATATTCGTAAGAACTGAATATAAATGCGTAAGACCTGAATATATATGCGTAAGAACTGAATATATATGTGTAAGAACTGAATATATGTGTAAGAACTGAATATATATGCGTAAGAACGGAATATATATGCGTAAGAACTGAATATATGTGTAAGAACTGAATATATATGCGTAAGAACGGAATATAAATGCGTAAGAACTGAATATATAACCGTAAGAACTTAATATATATGCGTAAGAACTGAATATATATGCGTTAGAACTGAATATATGAGTAAGAACTGAATATATATGCGTAAGAACTGAATATATATGTGTAAGAACAGAATATATATGTGTAAGAACTGAATATATATGTGTAAGAACTGAATATATATGCGTAAGAACGGAATAGATATGCGTAAGAATGGAATATATATGCGTAAGAACGGAATATATATGTGTAAGAACTGAATATATATGTGTAAGAACTGAATATATATGTGTAAGAACTTAATATATATGTGTAAGAACTGAATATATATGTGTTAGAACAGAATATATATGTGTAAGAACTGAATATATATGTGTAAGAACTGAATATATATGCGTAAGAACGGAATATATATGCCTAAGAACGGAATATATATGCGTAAGAACGGAATATATATGCGTAAGAACGGAATATATATGCGTAAGAACGGAATATATATGGGTAAGAACGGAATATATATGCGTAAGAACTGAATATATATGCATAAGAACGGAATATATATGCGTAAGAACTGAATATATGCGTAAGAATTGAATATATGCGTAAGAACTGAATATATATGCGTAAGAACGGAATATATATGCGTAAGAACGGAATATATATGCGTAAGAATGGAATATATATGTGTAAGAACTCAATATATATGCGTAAGAACTGAATATATATGTGTAAGAACTGAATATATATGCGTAAGAACTTAATATATTTGTAAGAACTGAATATATATGCGTAAGAACGGAATATATATTTGTAAGAACTGAATATATATTTGTAAGAACTTAATATATATGTGTAAGAACGGAATATATATCTGTAAGAACGAAATATATATGCGTAAGAACGAAATATATATGCGTAAGAACGGAATATATATGCGTAAGAACGGAATATATATGTGTAAGAACTGAATATATATGTGTAAGAGCGGAATATATATGTGTACGAACTGAATATATGCGTAAGAACGGAATATGTATGCGTAAGAATGGAATATATATGCGTAAGAACTGAATATATATGCGTAAGAACTGAATATATATGCGTAATAACGGAATATATATGCGTAAGAACGGAATATATATGCGTAAGAACTGAATATATATGCATAAGAACGGAATATATATGCGTAAGAACGGAATATATATGCGTAAGAATGGAATATATATGTGTAAGAACTCAATATATATGTGTAAGAACTGAATATACATGCGTAAGAACTGAATATATATGCGTAAGAACGGAATATATATGCGTAAGAACTGAATATATATGCGTAAGAACTTAATATATATGCGTAAGAACGGAATATATATGCGTAAGAACGGAATATATATGCGTAAGAACGGAATATATATGTGTAAGAACGGAATATATATGCGTAAGAACTGAATATATATGTGTAAGAACTGAATATATGCGTAATAACGGAATATATATGCATAAGATCGGAATATATATCTGTAAGAACTAAATATATGTGAGTAAGAACTAAATATATATGTGTAAGAACTGAATATATATGCGTAAGAACGGAATATATATGCGTAAGAACTGAATATATATGCGTAAGAACGGAATATATATGCGTAAGAACTTAATATATATGCGTAAGAGCTGAAAATATATGCGTAAGAACTGAATATATGTGTAAGAATGGAATATATATGCGTAAGAACGGCATATATATGCGTAAGAACGGAATATATATGCGTAAGAACTTAATATATATGCGTAAGAGCTGAAAATATTGGCGTAAGAACTGAATATATGCGTAAGAATGGAATATATATGCGTAAGAACGGCATATATATGTGTAAGAACTGAATATATATGTGTAAGAACTGAATATATATGTGTCAGAACTGAATATATATGCGTAAGAACTGAATATATATGCGTAAGAACTGAATATATATGTGTAAGAACTGAATATATATGCGTAAGAACGGAATATATATGCGTAAGTACTGAATATATATGCATAAGAACGGAATATATATGCGTAAGAACTGAATATATATATGCGTAAGAACGGAATATATATGCGTAAGAACGGAATATATATGCGTAAGAACTGAATATATATGCGTAAGAACTCAATATATATGTGTAAGAACTGAATATATATGCGTAAGAACGGAATATATATGCCTAAGAACGGAATATATATGCGTAAGAACGGAATATATATGCGTAAGAACGGAATATATATGCGTAAGAACGGAATATATATGCGTAAGAACGGAATATATATGGGTAAGAACGGAATATATATGCGTAAGAACTGAATATATATGTGTAAGAACTGAATATATGCGTAATAACGGAATATATATGCATAAGAACGGAATATATCTGTAAAAACTGAATATATATGTGTAAGAACTAAATATATATGTGTAAGATCTGAATATATATGCGTAAGAACGGAATATATATGCGCAAGAACGGAATATATATGCGTAAGAACGGAATATATATGTGTAAGAACTCAATATATATGTGTCAGAACTGAATATATATGCGTAAGAACTGAATATATATGCGTAAGAACTGAATAAATATACGTAAGAACTGAATATATGCGTAAGAAGGGAATATATATGCGTAAGAACGGCATATATATGTGTAAGAACTGAATATATATGTGTAAGAACTGAATATATATGTGTCAGAACTGAATATATATTCGTAACAACTGAATATATATGCGTAAGAACTGAATATATATGCGTAAGAACTGAATATATATGTGTAAGAACTGAATATATGTGTAAGAACTGAATATATATGCGTAAGAACGGAATACATATGCGTAAGAACTGAATATATGTGTAAGAACTGAATATATATGCGTAAGAACGGAATATAAATGCCTAAGAACTGAATATATATCCGTAAGAACTGAATATATATGCGTAAGAACTGAATATATATGCATTAGAACTGAATATATGAGTAAGAACTGAATATATATGCGTAAGAACGGAATATATATGCGTAAGAACTGAATATATATGCATAAGAACGGAATATATATGCGTAAGAACTGAATATATGCGTAAGAATTGAATATATGTGTAAGAACTGAATATATATGCGTAAGAACGGAATATATATGCGTAAGAACGGTATATATATGCGTAAGAATGGAATATATATGCGTAAGAACTGACTGAATTTATGCGTAAGAACGGAATATATATGCGTAAGAACGGAATATATATGCGTAAGAACTCAATATATATGCATAAGAACGGAATATATATGCGTAAGAATTGAATATATGCGTAAGAATTGAATATATGCGTAAGAACTGAATATATATGCGTAAGAACGGAATATATATGCGTAAGAACGGAATATATATGCGTAAGAACGGAATATATATGCGTAAGAACTTAATATATATGCGTAAGAATGGAATATATATGTGTAAGAACTCAATATATATGTGTAAGAACTGAATATATGTGTGTAAGAACTGAATATATATGTGTAAGAACTGAATATATATGCGTAAGAACTTAATATATTCGTAAGAACTGAATATATATGCGTAAGAACGGAATATATATTTGTAAGAACTGAATATATATGTGTAAGAACTTAATATATATGTGTAAGAACGGAATATATATGTGTAAGAACGAAATATATATGCGTAAGAACGAAATATATATGCGTAAGAACGGAATATATATGCGTAAGAACGGAATATATATGTGTAAGAACTGAATATATATGTGTAAGAGCGGAATAAATATGTGTAAGAACTGAATATATGCGTAAGAGCGGAATATGTATGCGTAAGAATGGAATATATATGCGTAAGAACTGAATATATATGCGTAAGAACTGAATAAATATGCGTAATAACGGAATATATATGCGTAAGAACTGCATATATATGCGTAAGAACTGAATATATATGCATAAGAACGGAATATATATGCGTAAGAATGGAATATATATGTGTAAGAACTCAATATATATGTGTAAGAACTGAATATATATGCGTAAGAACTGAATATATATGCGTAAGAACGGAATATATATGCGTAAGAACTGAATATATATGCTTAAGAACTGAATATATATGCGTAAGAACGGAATATATATGCGTAAGAACGAAATATATATGCGTAAGAACGGAATATATATGGGTAAGAACGGAATATATATGCGTAAGAACTGAATATATATGTGTAAGAACTGAATATATGCGTAATAACGGAATATATATGCATAAGATCGGAATATATATCTGTAAGAACTGAATATATATGAGTAAGAACTAAATATATATGTGTAAGAACTGAATATATATGCGTAAGAACGGAATATATATGCGTAAGAACTGAATATATATGCGTAAGAACGGAATATATATGCGTAAGAACTTAATATATATGCGTAAGAGCTGAAAATATATGCGTAAGAACTGAATATATGAGTAAGAATGGAATATATATGCGTAAGAACGGCATATATATGCGTAAGAACGGAATATATATGCGTAAGAACTTAATATATATGCGTAAGAGCTGAAAATATATGCGTAAGAACTGAATATATGCGTAAGAATGGAATATATATGCGTAAGAACGGCATATATATGTGTAAGAACTGAATATATATGTGTAAGATCTGAATATATATGTGTCAGAACTGAATATATATGCGTAAGAACTGAATATATATGCGTAAGAACTGAATATATATGTGTAAGAACTGAGTATATATGCGTAAGAACGGAATATATATGCATAAGTACTGAATATATATGCATAAGAACGGAATATATATGCGTAAAAACGGAATATATATGCGTAAGAACTTAATATATATGCGTAAGAATGGAATATATATGTGTAAGAACTCAATATATATGTGTAAGAACTGAATATATGTGTGTAAGAACTGAATATATATGTGTAAGAACTGAATATATATGCGTAAGAACTTAATATATTCGTAAGAACTGAATATATATGCGTAAGAACGGAATATATATTTGTAAGAACTGAATATATATGTGTAAGAACTTAATATATATGTGTAAGAACGGAATATATATGTGTAAGAACGAAATATATATGCGTAAGAACGAAATATATATGCGTAAGAACGGAATATATATGCGTAAGAACGGAATATATATGTGTAAGAACTGAATATATATGTGTAAGAGCGGAATATATATGTGTAAGAACTGAATATATGCGTAAGAGCGGAATATGTATGCGTAAGAATGGAATATATATGCGTAAGAACTGAATATATATGCGTAAGAACTGAATATATATGCGTAATAACGGAATATATATGCGTAAGAACGGAATATATATGCGTAAGAACTGAATATATATGCATAAGAACGGAATATATATGCGTAAGAATGGAATATATATGTGTAAGAACTCAATATATATGTGTAAGAACTGAATATATATGCGTAAGAACTGAATATATATGCGTAAGAACGGAATATATATGCGTAAGAACTGAATATATATGCTTAAGAACTGAATATATATGCGTAAGAACGGAATATATATGCGTAAGAACGGAATATATATGCGTAAGAACGGAATATATATGGGTAAGAACGGAATATATATGCGTAAGAACTGAATATATATGTGTAAGAACTGAATATATGCGTAATAACGGAATATATATGCATAAGATCGGAATATATATCTGTAAGAACTGAATATATATGAGTAAGAACTAAATATATATGTGTAAGAACTGAATATATATGCGTAAGAACGGAATATATATGCGTAAGAACGGGATATATATGCGTAAGAACGGAATATATATGCGTAAGAACTTAATATATATGCGTAAGAGCTGAAAATATATGCGTAAGAACTGAATATATGAGTAAGAATGGAATATATATGCGTAAGAACGGCATATATATGCGTAAGAACGGAATATATATGCGTAAGAACTTAATATATATGCGTAAGAGCTGAAAATATATGCGTAAGAACTGAATATATGCGTAAGAATGGAATATATATGCGTAAGAACGGCATATATATGTGTAAGAACTGAATATATATGTGTAAGATCTGAATATATATGTGTCAGAACTGAATATATATGCGTAAGAACTGAATATATATGCATAAGTACTGAATATATATGCATAAGAACGGAATATATATGCGTAAGAACTTAATATATGCGTAAGAATTGAATATATGCGTAAGAACTGAATATATATGCGTAAGAACGGAATATATATGCGTAAGAACGGAATATATATGCGTAAGAATGGAATATATATGTGTAAGAACTCAATATATATGTGTAAGAACTGAATATATATTTGTAAGAAATGAATATATATGTGTAAGAACTGAATATATATGCGTAAGAACGGACGATATATGCGTAAAAACTGAATATATATGCGTAAAAACTGAATATATATGCGTAAGAACGGAATATATATGCGTAAGAACGGAATATATATGCGTAAGAACGGAATATATATGCGTAAGAATGGAATATATATGTGTAAGAACTCAATATATATGTGTAAGAACTGAATATATATTTGTAAGAAATGAATATATATGTGTAAGAACTAAATATATATGCGTAAGAACGGACGATATATGCGTAAAAACTGAATATATATGCGTAAAAACTGAATATATATGCGTAAGAACGGAATATATATGCGTAAGAACGGAATATATATGCGTAAGAACTGAATATATATGCGTAAGAACTCAATATATATGTGTAAAAACTGAATATATGCGTAATAACGGATTATATATGCATAAGAACGGAATATATCTGTAAGAACTGAATATATATGTGTAAGAACTAAATATATATGTGTAAGAACTGAATATATATGCGTAAGAACGGAATATATATGCGCAAGAACGGAATATATATGCGTAAGAACGGAATAAATATGTGTAAGAACTGAATATATATGTGTCAGAACTGAATACATATGCGTAAGAACTGAATATATATGCGTAAGAACTGAATATATATACGTAAGAACTGAATATATGCCTAAGAATGGAATATATATGCGTAAGAACGGCATATATATGTGTAAGAACTGAATATATATGTGTAAGAACTGAATATATATGTGTCAGAACTGAATATATATTCGTAACAACTGAATATATATGCGTAAGAACTGAATATATATGCGTAAGAACTGAATATATATGTGTAAGAACTAAATATATGTGTAAGAACTGAATATATATGCGTAAGAACGGAATATATATGCGTAAGAACTGAATATATGTGTAAGAACTGAATATATATGCGTAAGAACGGAATATAAATGCGTAAGAACTGAATATATATCCGTAAGAACTGAATATATATGCGTAAGAACTGAATATATATGCGTTAGAACTGAATATATGAGTAAGAACTGAATATATATGCGTGAGAACGGAATATATATGCGTAAGAACTGAATATATATGCATGAGAACGGAATATATATGCGTAAGAACTGAATATATGCGTAAGAATTGAATATATGCGTAAGAACTGAATATATATGTGTAAGAACTGAATATATATGTGTAAGAACAGAATATATATGCGTAAGAACGGCATATATATGTGTAAGAACTGAATATATATGTGTAAGAACTGAATATATATGTGTCAGAACTGAATATATATGCGTAATAACTTAATATATATGCGTAAGAACTGAATATATATGTGTAAGAACTGAATATATATGCGTAAGAACGGAATATATATGCGTAAGTACTGAATATATATGCATAAGAACGGAATATATATGCGTAAGAACTGAATATATGCGTAAGAATTGAATATATGCGTAAGAACTGAATATATATGCGTAAGAACGGAATATATATGCGTAAGAACGGAATATATATGCGTAAGAATGGAATATATATGTGTAAGAACTCAATATATATGTGTAAGAACTGAATATATATGTGTAAGAACTGAATATATATGTGTAAGAACTGAATATATATGCGTAAGAACGGAATATATATGCGTAAAAACTGAATATATATGCGTAATAACTGAATATATATGCCTAAGAACGGAATATATATGCGTAAGAACGGAATATATATGCGTAAGAACTGAATATATATGCGTAAGAACTGAATATATATGTGTAAGATCTGAATATATGCGTAATAACGGAATATATATGCGTAAGAACGGAATATATCTGTAAGAACTGAATATATATGTGTAAGAACTAAATATATATGTGTAAGAACTGAATATATATGCGTAAGAACGGAATATATATGCGTAAGAACTGAATATATGCGTAAGAATGGAATATATATATGCGTAAGAACGGCATATATATGTGTAAGAACTGAATATATATGTGTAATAACTGAATATATATGTGTCAGAACTGAATATATATTCGTAAGAACTGAATATATATGCGTAAGAACTGATTATATATGCGTAAGAACTGAATATATATGTGTAAGAACTGAATATATGTGTAAGAACTGAATATATATGCGTAAGAACGGAATATATATGCGTAAGAACTGCATATATGTGTAAGAACTGAATATATATGCGTAAGAACGGAATATAAATGCGTAAGAACTGAATATATATCCGTAAGAACTGAATATATATGCGTAAGAACTGAATATATATGCGTTAGAACTGAATATATGAGTAAGAACTGAATATATATGCGTAAGAACTGAATATATATGTGTAAGAACTGAATATATATGTGTAAGAACTGAATATATATGTGTAAGAACTGAATATATATGTGCCAGAACTGAATATATATGTGTAAGAACAGAATATATATGTGTAAGAACTGAATATATATGTGTAAGAACTGAATAAATATGCGTAAGAACGGAATATATATGCCTAAGAACGGAATATATATGCGTAAGAACGGAATATATATGCGTAAGAACGGAAAATATATGCGTAAGAACGGAATATATATGGGTAAGAACGGAATATATATGCGTAAGAACTGAATATATATGTGTAAGAACTGAATATATGCGTAATAACGGAATATATATGCATAAATACGGAATATATATCTGTAAGAACTGAATATAAATGTGTAAGAACTAAATATATATGTGTAAGAACTGAATATATGTATGCGTAAGAATGGAATATATATGCGTAAGAACTGAATATATGCGTAAGAACTAAATTTATGCGTAAGAACGGAATATATATGCGTAAGAACGGAATATATGCTTAAGAATTGAATATATGCGTAAGAACTGAATATATATGCGTAAGAACTGAATATATATGCGTAAGAACTGAATATATGCGTAAGATTGGAATATATAAGCGTAAGAACGGCATATATATGTGTAAGAACTGAATATATATGTGTAATAACAGAATATATATGTGTCAGAACTGAATATATATTCGTAAGAACTGAATATATATGCGTAAGAACTGAATATATATGCGTAAGAACTGAATATATATGTGTAAGAACTGAATATATTTGTAAGAACTGAATATATATGCATAAGAACGGAATATATATGCGTAAGAACTGAATATATGTGTAAGAACTGAATATATATGTGCGTAAGAACGGAATATAAATGCGTAAGAACTGAATATATATCCGTAAGAACTGAATATATATGCGTAAGAACTGAATATATATGCGTTAGAACTGAATATATGAGTAAGAACTGAATATATATGCGTAAGAACTGAATATATATGTGTAAGAACAGAATATATATGTGTAAGAACTGAATATATATGTGTAAGAACTGAATATATATGTGTAAGAACTGAATATATATGTGTAAGAACAGAATATATATGTGTAAGAACTGAATATATATGTGTAAGAACTGAATATATATGCGTAAGAACGGAATATATATGCCTAAGAACGGAATATATATGCGTAAGAACGGAATATATATGCGTAAGAACGGAATATATATGCGTAAGAACGGAATATATATGGGTAAGAACGGAATATATATGCGTAAGAACTGAATATATATGTGTAAGAACTGAATATATGCGTAATAACGGAATATATATGCATAAGTACGGAATATATATTATCTGTAAGAACTGAATATAAATGTGTAAGAACTAAATATATATGTGTAAGAACTGAATATATATGCGTAAGAATGGAATATATATGCGTAAGAACTGAATATATGCGTAAGAACTAAATTTATGCGTAAGAAAGGAATATATATGCGTAAGAACGGAATATATATGCGTAAGAACTGAATATATATGCGTAAAAACGGAATATATATGCGTAAGAACTGAATATATATGCGTAAGAACGGAATATATATGCATAAGAACGGAATATATATGCGTAAGAACTGAAAATATATCCTTAAGAACTGAATATATATGCGTAAAACTGAATATATATGCGTAAGAACTGAATATATATGCGTAAGAACTGAATATATATGTGTAAGAACTAAATATATATGTGTAAGAACTGAATATATATGCGTAAGAACGGAGTATATATGCGTAAGAACGGAATATATATGCGTAAGAACGGAATATATATGCGTAAGAACTGAATATATATGCGTAAGAACGGAATATAAATGCGTAAGAACTGAATATATATGCGGTAAGAACGGAATATATATGCGTAAGAACGGAGTATATATATGCGTGAACTGAATATATATGCGTAAGAACTGAATATATATGCGTAAGAACTGAATATATATGCGTTAGAACTGAATATATGAGTAAGAACTGAATATATATGCGTAAGAAATGAATATATATGTGTAAGAACTGAATATATATGTGTAAGAACTGAATATATATGCGTAAGAACGGAATATATATGCCTAAGAACGGAATATATATGCGTAAGAACGGAATATATATGCGTAAGAACGGAATATATATGCGTAAGAACGGAATATATATGCGTAAGAACGGAATATATATGGGTAAAGAACGGAATATATATGCGTAAGAACTGAATATATATGTGTAAGAACTGAATATATGCGTAATAACGGAATATATGCATAAGAACGGAATATATATCTGTAAGAACTGAATATATATGTGTAAGAACTAAATATATATGTGTAAGAACTGAATATATATGCGTAAGAACGGAATATATATGCGTAAGAACTGAATATATGCGTAAGAACTGAATGTATGCGTAAGAACGGAATATATATGCGTAAGAACGGAATATATATACGTAAGAACTTAATATATTTGCGTAAGAGCTGAAAATATATGCGTAAGAACTGAATATATGCGTAAGAATGGAATATATATGCGTAAGAACGACATATATATGTGTAAGAACTGAATATATATGTGTAAGAACTGAAAATATATGTGTCAGAACTGAATATATATGCGGTAAGAACTGAATATATATGCGTAAGAACTGAATATATATGCGTAAGAACTGAATATATATGTGTAAGAACTGAATATATATGTGTAAGAACTGAATATATATGCGTGAAGAACGAAATATATATGCGGTAAGAACTGTATATATGTGTAAGAACTTAATATGTATGCATAAGAACTGAATATATATGTGTAAGAACTGAATATATATGTGTAAGAACTGAATATATATATGTGTAAGAACTGAATATATGCGTAAGAACGGAATATATATACGTAAGAACGGAATATATATGCGTAAGAACTGAATTATTGAGTAATGCTAAGACTGAATATATATGCGTAAGAACTGAATATATATGTGTAAAGAACTGAATATATGTGTAAGAACTGAATATATATGCGTAAGAACGGAATATATATGCGTAAGAACTGCATATATGTGTAAGAACTGAATATATATGCGTAAGAACTGAATATAAATGCGTAAGAACTGAATATATATCCGTAAGAACTGAATATATATGCGTAAGAACTGAATATATATGCGTTAGAACTGAATATATGAGTAAGAACTGAATATATATGCGTAAGAACTGAATATATATGTGTAAGAACTGAATATATATGTGTAAGAACTGAATATATATGTGTAAGAACTGAATATATATGTGCCAGAACTGAATATATATGTGTAAGAACAGAATATATATGTGTAAGAACTGAATATATATGTGTAAGAACTGAATAAATATGCGTAAGAACGGAATATATATGCCTAAGAACGAGAATATATATGCGTAAGAACGGAATATATATGCGTAAGAACGGAATATATATGCGTAAGAACGGAATATATATCATGTATATGGGTAAGAACGGAATATATATGCGTAAGAACTGAATATATATGTGTAAGAACTGAATATATGCGTAATAACGGAATATATATGCATAAATACGGAATATATATCTGTAAGAACTGAATATAAATGTGTAAGAACTAAATATATATGTGTAAGAACTGAATATATGTATGAGTAAGAATGGAATATATATGCGTAAGAACTGAATATATGCGTAAGAACTAAATTTATGCGTAAGAACGGAATATATATGCGTAAGAACGGAATATATGCTTAAGAATTGAATATATGCGTAAGAACTGAATATATATGCGTAAGAACTGAATATATATGCGTAAGAACTGAATATATGCGTAAGAATGGAATATATATGCGTAAGAACGGCATATATATGTGTAAGAACTGAATATATATGTGTAATAACAGAATATATATGTGTCAGAATTGAATATATATTCGTAAGAACTGAATATATATGCGTAAGAACTGAATATATATGCGTAAGAACTGAATATATATGTGTAAGAACTGAATATATTTGTAAGAACTGAATATATATGCATAAGAACGGAATATATATGCGTAAGAACTGAATATATGTGTAAGAACTGAATATATATGTGCGTAAGAACGGAATATAAATGCGTAAAGACTGAATATATATCCGTAAGAACTGAATATATATGCGTAAGAACTGAATATATATGCGTTAGAACTGAATATATGAGTAAGAACTGAATATATATGCGTAAGAACTGAATATATATGTGTAAGAACTGAATATATATTTGTAAGAACTGAATATATATGTGTAAGAACTGAATATATATGTGTAAGAACTGAATATATATGTGTAAGAACAGAATATATATGTGTAAGAACCTGAATATATATGTGTAAGAACTGAATATATATGCGTAAGAACGGAATATATATGCCTAAGAACGGAATATATATGCGTAAGAACGGAATATATATGCGTAAGAACGGAATATATATGCGTAAGAACGGAATATATATGGGTAAGAACGAATATATATGCGTAAGAACTGAATATATATGTGTAAGAACTGAATATATGCGTAATAACGGAATATATATGCATAAGTACGGAATATATATCTGTAAGAACTGAATATAAATGTGTAAGAAACTAAATATATATGTGTAAGAACTGAATATATATGCGTAGAATGGAATATATATGCGTAAGAACTGAAGTATATGCGTAAGAACTAAATTTATGCGTAAGAACGGCATATATATGCGTAAGAACGGAATATATATGCGTAAGAACTGAATATATATGCGTAAAAACGGAATATATATGCGTAAGAACTGAATATATATGCGTAAGAACGAGGAAAATATATATGCATAAGAACGGAATATATATGCGTAAGAACTGAAATATATCCTTAAGAACTGAATATATATGCGTAAAACTGAATATATATGCGTAAGAACTGAATATATATGCGTAAGAACTGAATATATGAGTAAGAACTGAATATATATGTGTAAGAACTGAATATATATGCGTAGGAACTGAATATATATGTGTAAGAACGGAATATATATGCGTAAATACTGAATATATATGTGTAAGAACTGAATATATATGCGTAAGAACTGAATATATATGGGTAAGAACTGAATATATGTGCGTTAGAACTGAATATATGCGTAAGAACTGAATATATATGCGTAAGAACGGAATATATATTTGTAAGAAATGAATATATATGTGTAAGAACTGAATATATATGTGTAAGAACTGAATATATATGTGTAAGAACTGAATATATATGCGTAAGAACGGAATATATATGCCTAAGAACGGAATATATATGCGTAAGAACGGAATATATATGCGTAAGAACGGAATATATATGCGTAAGAACGGAATATATATGGGTAAGAACGGAATATATATGCGTAAGAACTGAATATATATGTGTAAGAACTGAATATATGCGTAATAACGGAATATATATGCATAAGTACGGAATATATATCTGTAAGAACTGAATATAAATGTGTAAGAACTAAATATATATGTGTAAGAACTGAATATATATGCGTAAGAATGGAATATATATGCGTAAGAACTGAATATATGCGTAAGAACTAAATTTATGCGTAAGAACGGCATATATATGCGTAAGAACGGAATATATATGCGTAAGAACTGAATATATATGCGTAAAAACGGAATATATATGCGTAAGAACTGAATATATATGCGTAAGAACGGAATATATATGCATAAGAACGGAATATATATGCGTAAGAACTGAAAATATATCCTTAAGAACTGAATATATATGCGTAAAACTGAATATATATGCGTAAGAAACTGAATATATATGCGTAAGAACTGAATACTATGAGTAAGCACTGAATATATATGTGTAAGAACTGAATATATATGCGTAGGAACTGAATATATATGTGTAAGATACGAATATATATGCGTAAATACTGAATATATATGTGTAAGAACTGAATATATATGCGTAAGAACTGAATATATATGGTAAGAACTGAATATATGTGCGTTAGAACTGAATATATGCGTAAGAACTGAATATATATGCGTAAGAACGGAATATATATTTGTAAGAAATGAATATATATGTGTAAGAACTGAATATATATGTGTAAGAACTGAATATATATGTGTAAGAACTGAATATATATGTGTAAGAACGGAATATATATATGTAAGAACTGAATATATATGCGTAAGAACGGAATATATATGCCTAAGAACTGAATATATATGCGTAAGAACGGAATATATATCCGTAAGAACGGAATATATATGCGTAAGACGGAATATATATGCGTAAGAACTGAATATATATGTGTAAGACTGAATATATATTTGTAAGAACTGAATATATATGGGTAAGAACTGAATATATATGTGTAAGAACTGAATATATATGTGTAAGAACTGAATATATATGCGTAAGAACGGAATATATATGTGTAAGAACTGAATATATATGCGTAATAACGGAATATATATGCATAAGAACGACAAGATATATCTGTAAGAACTGAATATATATGTGTAAGAACTAAATATATATGTGTAAGAACTGAATATATATGCGTAAGAACGGAGTATATATGCGTAAGACGAATATATATGCGTAAGAACGGAATATATATGCGTAAGAACTGAATATATATGCGGTAAGAACGGAATATAAATGCGTAAGAACTGAATATATATGCGTAAGAACGGAATATATATGCGTAAGAACGGAGTATATATGCGTGTGAACTGAATATATATGCGTAAGAACTGAATATATGCGTAAGAACTGATATATATGCGTTAGAACTGAATATATGAGTAAGAACTGAATATATATGCGTAAGAAATGAAATATATGTGTAAGAACTGAATATATATGTGTAAGAACTGAATATATGCGTAAGAACGGAATATATATGCCTAAGAACGAATATATATGCGTAAGAACGGAATATATATGCGTAAGAACGGAATATATATGCGTAAGAACGGAATATATATGCGTAAGAACGGAGTATATATGGGGTAAGAACGGAATATATATGCGTAAGAACTGAATATAGATGTGTAAGAACTGAATATATGCGTAATAACGGAATATATATGCATAAGAACGGAAGTATATCTGTAAGAACTGAATATATATGTGTAAGAACTAAATATATATGTGTAAGAACTGAATATATATGCGTAAGAACGGAATATATATGCGTAAGAACTGAATATATGCGTAAGAACTGAATGTATGCGTAAGAACGGAACGGAATATATATGCGTAAGAACGGAATATATATACGTAAGAACTTAATATATATGCGTAAGAGCTGAAAATATATGCGTAAGAACTGAATATATGCGTAAGAATGGAATATATATGCGTAAGAACGACATATATATGTGTAAGAACTGAATATATATGTGTAAGAACTGAAAATATATGTGTCAGAACTGAATATATATGCGTAAGAACTGAATATATATGCGTAAGAACTGAATATATATGCGTAAGAACTGAATATATATGTGTAAGAACTGAATATATATGTGTAAGAACTGAATATATATGCGTAAGAACGAAATATATATGCGTAAGAACTGTATATATGTGTAAGAACTTAATATGTATGCATAAGAACTGAATATATATGTGTAAGAACTGAATATATATGTGTAAGAACTGAATATATATATGTGTAAGAACTGAATATATATGCGTAAGAACGGAATATATATGCGTAAGAACGGAATATATATGCGTAAGAACGGAATATATATGCGTAAGAACGGAATATATATGTGTAAGAACTGAATATATATATGTAAGAACGGAATATATATGTGTAAGAACTGAATATATATGCGTAAGAACGGAATATATATGCCTAAGAACTGAATATATATGCGTAAAAACGGAATATATATGCGTAAGAACGGAATATATATGTGTAAGAACTGAATATATATGCGTAAGAACGGAATATATATGCGTAAGAACGGAATATATATGCGTAAGAACTGAATATATATGTGTAAGAACTGAATATATATGTGTAAGAACTGAATATATATGTGTAAGAACTGAATATATATATGTGTAAGAACTGAATATATATGTGTAAGAACTGAATATATATGTGTAAGAACTGAATATATATTTGTAAAAACTAAATATATATATGTGTAAGAACTGATTATATATGCGTAAGAACGGAATATATATGTGTAAGAACTGAATATATATGCGTTAGAACTGAATTGTGCATAAGAACTGAATATATATGCGTAAGAACGGAATATATATGTGTAAGAACTGAATATATATGTGTAAGAACTGAATATATATTTGTAAAAACTAAATATATATATGTGTAAGAACTGATTATATATGCGTAAGAACGGAATATATATGTGTAAGAACTGAATATATATGCGTTAGAACTGAATATATGCATAAGAACTGAATATATATGCGTAAGAACGGAATATATATTTGTAAGAACTGAATATATATATGTAAGAACTGAATATATATGTGTAAGAACTGAATATATATTTGTAAGAACTGAATATATGTGTAAGAACTGAATATATATGTGTAAGAACGGAATATATATGTGTAAGAACTGAATATATATGCGTAAGAACTGAATATATATGCCAAAGAACTGAATATATAGGCGTAAGGATCGGAATATATATGTGTAGGAACGGAATATATATGCGTAAAAACGGAATATATATGCGTAAGAACTGAATAAATGTGTAAGAACTGAATATATATGTGTAAGAACTGAATATATATGTGTAAGAACTAAATATATATGTGTAAGAACTGAATATATGTGTAAGAACTGAATATATATGTTTAAGAACGGAATATATTGTGTAAGAACTGAATATATATGCGTAAGAACTGAATATATATGCCAAAGAACTGAATATATAGGCGTAAGAACGGAATATATATGTGTAGGAACGGAATTATATGCGTAAAAACGGAATATATATGCGTAAGAACTGAATATATATGTGTAAGAACTAAATATATATGTGTAGAACTGAATATATATGTGTAAGAACTGAATATATATGTGTAAAAACTGAATATATGCGTAAGAACTGAATATATATGCGTAAGAACTGAATATATATTTGTAAGAACTGAATATATATGTGTAAGATCTGAATATATATGTGTAAGAACTGAATATATATGTGTAAGAACTGAATATATATGCGTAAGATCGGAATATATATGCGTAAGAACGGAATATATAATGTGTAAGAACTGAATATATGCGTAATAACGGAATATATAATCATAAATACGGAATATATATCTGTAAGAACTGAATATAAATGTGTAAGAACTAAATATATATGTGTAAGAACTGAATATATATGCGTAAGAATGGAATATATATGCGTAAGAACTGAATATATGCGTAAGAACTAAATTATGCGTAAGAACGGAAGATATATGCGTAAGAACGGAATATATGCTTAAGATTGAATATATGCGTAAGAACTGAATATATATGCGTAAGAACTGAATTTATATGCGTAAGAACTGAATATATGCGTAAGAATGGAATATATATGCGTAAGAACGGCATATATATGTGTAAGAACTGAATATATATGTGTAATAACTGAATATATATGTGTCAGAACTGAATATATATTCGTAAGAACTGAATATATATGCGTAAGAACTGAATATATATGCGTAAGAACTGAATATATAAGTGTAAGAACTGAATATATTTGTAAGAACTGAATATATATGCGTAAGAACGGAATATATATGCGTAAGAACTGAATATATGTGTAAGAACTGAATATATATGCGTAAGAACGGAATATAAATGCGTAAGAACTGAATATATATCCGTAAGAACTGAATATATATGCGTAAGAACTGAATATGTATGCGTTAGAACTGAATATATGAGTAAGAACTGAATATATATGCGTAAGAACTGAATATATATGTGTAAGAACTGAATATATATGTGTAAGAACTGAATATATATGGGTAAGAACTGAATATATATGTGTAAGACTGAATATATATGTGTAAGAACAGAATATATATGTGTAAGACTGAATATATATGTGTAAGAACTGAATATATATGCGTAAGAACGGAATATATATGCCTAATAACGGAATATATTTGCGTAAGAACGGAATATATATGCGTAAGAACGGAATATATATGCGTAAGAACGGAATATATATGGGTAAGAACGGAATATATATGCGTAAGAACTGAATATATATGTGTAAGAACTGAATATATGCGTAATAACGGAATATATATGCATAAGTACGGAATATATATCTGTAAGAACTGAATATAAATGTGTAGAACTAAATATATATGAGAACTGAATATATATGCGTAAGAATGGAATATATATGCGTAAGAACTGAATATATGAGTAAGAACTAAATTTATGCGTAAGAACGGAATATATATGCGTAGAACGGAATATATATGCGTAAGAACTGAATATATATGAGTAAGAACGAATATATATCCGTAAGAACTGGAATATATATGCGTAAGAACGGAATATATATGCATAAGAACGGAATATATATGCGTAAGAACTGAAAATATATCCGTTAAGAACTGAATATATATGCGTAAAACTGAATATATATGCGTAAGAACTGAATATATATGGCGTAAGAACTGAATATATGAGTAAGAACTGAATATATATGTGTAAGAACTGAATATATATGCGTAGGAACTGAATATATATGTGTAAGAACGGAATATATATGCGTAAATACTTAATATATATGTGTAAGAACTGAATATATATGCGTAAAAACTGAATATATATGTGTAAGAACTGAATATATGTGCGTTAGGAACTGAATATATGCGTAAGAACTGAATATATAGGCGTAAGAACGGAATATATATGTTTAAGAACTGAATATATATGTGTAAGAACTGAATATATATGTGTAAGAACTGAATATATATGTGTAAGAACTGAATATATATGTGTAAGAACGGAATATATATATGTAAGAACTGAATATATATGCGTAAGAACGGAATATATATGCCTAAGAACTGAATATATATGCGTAAGAACGAATATATATCCTAAGAACGGAATATATATCGTAAGAACGGAATATATATGCGTAAGAACTGAATATATATGTGTAAGAAACTGAATATATATGTGTAAGAACTGAATATATATGGGTAAGAACTGAATATATATGTGTAAGAACTGAATATATATGTGTAAGAACTGAATATATATGCGTAAGAACGGAATATATATGTGTAAGAACTGAATATATATTCGTAATAACGGAATATATATGCATAAGAACGGAATATATCTGTAAGAACTGAATATATAAGTGTAAGAACTAATATATATGTGTAAGAACGGAATATAATGCGTAAGAACGGAATATATATGCGTAAGAACGGAATATATATGCGTAAGAAACGGAATATATATATGCGTAAGAACTGAATATATATGCGTAAGAACGTAATATAAATGCGTAAGAACTGAATATATATGCGTAAGAATGGAATATATATGCGTAAGAACGGAGTATATATGCGTGTGAACTGAATATATATGCGTAAGAACTGAATATATATGCGTAAGAACTGAATTATATATGCGTTAGAACTGAATATATGAGTAAGAACTGAATATATATGCGTAAGAACTGAATATATATGTGTATGAACAGAATATATATGTTTAAGGACTGAATATATATGTGTAAGAACTGAATATATATTTGTAAGAACTGAATATATATGTGTAAGAAACTGAATATATATGCGTAAGAACGGAATATATATGCCTAAGAACGGAATATATATGCGTAAGAACGGAATATATATGCGTAAGAACGGAATATATATGCGTAAGAACTGAATATATATGTGTAAGAACAAAATATATATGTGTAAGAACGGAATATATATGTGTAAGAACTGAATATATATGCGTAAGAACTGAACATGCTGAATATATATGCCAAAGAACTGAATATATAAGCGTAAGAACGGAATATATATGTGTAGGAACGGAATATATATGCGTAAAAACGGAATATAGATGCGTAAGAACTGTATATATATGTGTAAGAACTGAATATATATGTGTAAGAACTGAATATATATGTGTAAGAACTGAATATATAATGTGTAAGAACTGAATATATATGCGTAAGATCGGAATATATATGCGTAAGAACGGAATATATATGCGTAAGAACCGAATATATGTGTATGAACTGATATATATGTGTAAGAACTGAATATATATGGGTAAGAACTGAATATATATGTGTAAGAACTGAATATATATGTGTAAGAACAGAATATATATGTGTAAGAACTGAATATATATGTGTAAGAACTGATATATATGCGTAAGAACGGAATATATATGCCTAAGAACGGAATATATATGCGTAAGAACGGAATATATATGCGTAAGAACGGAATATATATGCGTAAGAACGGAATATATATGGGTAAGAACGGAATATAATGCGTAAGAACTGAATATATGTGTAAGAACTGATATATGCGTAATAACGGAATATATATGCATAAGTACGGAATATATATCTGTAAGAACTGAATATAAAATGTGTAAGAACTAAATATATGTGTGTAAGAACTGGAATATATATGCGTAAGAATGGAATATATATGCGTAAGAACTGAATATATGCGTAAGAACTAAATTTATGCGTAAGAACGGAATATATATGCGTAAGAACGGAATATATATGCGTAAGAACTGAATATATATGAGTAAGACGGAATATATATCCGTAAGAACTGAATATATATGCGTAAGAACGGAATATATATGCATAAGAACGGAATATATATGCGTAAGAACTGAAATATATCCGTAAGAACTGAATATATATGCGTAAAACTGAATATATATGCGTAAGAACTGAATTATATGCGTAAGAACTGAATATATGAGGTAAGACCTGAATATATATGTGTAAGAACTGAATATATATGCGTAGGAACTGAATATATATGTGTAAGAACGGAATATATATGCGTAAATACTTAATATATATGTGTAAGAACTGAATATATATGCGTAAGAACTGAATATATATGTGTAAGAACTGAATATATGTGCGTTAGAACTGAATATATGCGTAAGAACTGAATATATATGCGTAAGAACGGAATATATATGTTTAAGAACTGAATATATATGTGTAAGAATGATATATATGTGTAAGAACTGAATATATATGTGTAAGAACTGAATATATATGTGTAAGAACTGAATATATATATGTAAGAACTGAATATAAACTATGCGTAAGAACGGAATATATATGCCTAAGAACTGAATATATTATGCGTAAGAACGGAATATATATCCGTAAGAACGGAATATATATGCGTAAGAACGGAATATATATGCGTAAGAACTGAATATATATGTGTAAGAACTGAATATATATGTGTAAGAACTGAATATATATGGGTAAGAACTGAATTATATGTGTAAGAACTGAATATATATGTGTAAGAACTGATATATATGCGTAAGAACGGAATATATATGTGTAAGAACTGAATATATATTCGTAATAACGGAATATATATGCATAAGAAACGGAATATATCTGTAAGAACTGAATATATATGTGTAAGAACTAAATATATATGTGTAAGAACTGAATATATATGCGTAAGAACGGAATATATATGCGTAAGAACGGAATATATATGCGTAAGAACGGAATATATATGCGTAAGAACTGAATATATATGCGTAAGAACGTAATATAAATGCGTAAGAACTGAATATATATGCGTAAGAATGGAATATATATGCGTAAGAACGGAGTATATATGCGTGTGAACTGAATATATATGCGTAAGAACTGAATATATATGCGTAAGAAACTGAATATATATACGTTAGAACTGAATATATGAGTAAGAACTGAATATATATGCGTAAGAACTGAATATATATGTGTAAGAACAGAATATATATGTTTAAGGACTGAATATATATGTGTAAGAACTGAATATATATGTGTAAGAACGGAATATATATGTGTAAGAACTGAATATATATGCGTAAGAACTGACATGCTGAATATATATGCCAAAGAACTGAATATATAAGCGTAAGAACGGAATATATTTGTGTAGGAACGGAATATATATGCGTAAAAACGGAATATATATGCGTAAGAACTGTATATATATGTGTAAGAACTGAATATATATGTGTAAGAACTGAATATATATATGTAAGAACTGAATATATATGTGTAATAACTGAATATATATACGTAAGCTCGGAATATATATGCGTAAGAACGGAATATATATTCGTAAGAACCGAATATATATGTGTATGAACTGAATATATATGTGTAAGAACTAATTATATATGCGTAAGAACAGAATATTATGTGTAAGAACTGAATATATATGCGTAAGATCTGATATATGCGTAAGAACTGAATATGTATGCGTAAGAACTGAATTTATG
>JAWPHD010019842.1:0-34009 GCA_037043455.1 Cyrtodaria siliqua | reverse complement strand
CCAGGTGCCCCTCTGGGTAATTTTTGTGCACCGGCGGGAACCTGGATAAAACCACCGACGTTCCGCAAGCCAGCTGGAAAGCTTCCTCACATAAAGATTGCTAGGCCCTGAGGGATCAAACACACAGCGGTAAGAGACAAGTGATTTCAAGTCCGAGACACTCGGCCATGGACGCCCCCAGAATTAATTGGAATAAAATACTGAGATATTTTATAGGAAAGTGACAGTTAAAAGAATACTGATTGACCGCTTTATGCGAATGTTAATCGATCATTTCAGAGTAACAAAAGTCAGACAATATTTTACCAATAAATGACATGAAATCACATATTTTTCCAAAATCATTCATTGAAATGATTTTCTTTCTTTTTTTGGCTTACCTAATTATAGTTTGGTCAGTCAATAAGCCCATTAATATTTTTGAATACAAATCTAAATCTTTCTTTGGAATTTATAAACAAAAATTACCCATGTGCTTGAACCTGCCTATCTGCAGATGTTTATTCCAATGATTCTAGAAAAGAAAGCACACTAAATTGGTAAAAGAAAGACTAATTAATTTTATGATAAGCAATGGAATACTGCAATTCAACAAAGCGGTGTTTGAGAAAAAGTAGTTTTCAAAAGTAAAAGTTAACATATTCTGAGTATTCCCTATAAATCTACATATTTATACTTGTTACCTACCATTTGATCCCCCAAGGCTGAACCATTTTTTTACTATTATACTTTGAAAACATTTTAGCTCATTGAAATAAGTTTTAGCAAAGGAACTCTATAAGCAAGTTCTTTCGTTCCAATCCTTTTTCACATTTTGTATTATGTACATTTTCACCGAATGTATAAATATTGGAAACAAAATAAGTTTAAACCAAATAAGTGCAGAAGTCAAATAACATTCACAGAATTAAGCATTAAAATACGCATAATTTAAACAACAAGACAGTATTAAAAAAGTAACAAGAGTGCCAAATTGACATAATATACACCCGTCATAAAATTCATATTTATATGACCATCATCGGCATGTACAAAATTACCTTGACTATGCCCCAAGTTTCATCCAGATTGGATTATAAATGTTAAAGTTATTGAGCGGAAACTGCAAAAATCAACAACTTTCAAAAATCTAAGGGCGATAACTCCAGCATAATAGGTGTGATGGTACTGATTATCGACCTTGACTGAGACAATATGCACATAAACACTGTCACCATTAGTTTCACCAAATCTGGATTATATATGTTAAAGTTATTGAGCAGGAACCGAACAAATCTTAAATTTTCAAAAAATCTAAGGGCCATAACTTCGCATTATAGGTGCGATGTGGCTGGTTATTGAACTTGACTGAGATATTATGCCCATAAACATTATCCCCAAGTTTCATCAAGATCGTATTATAAATGTTAAAGGTATTGAGCGGAAACTGCAAAAATCATCAATTTTCAAAAATCAAAGAGCCATAACTCCAGTGTTTCTTGAGCAATAGTGTTGGTTAATGAACTTGACTGAGCTATTGTTGCCATAAACATTGTGTTCGAGTTTCATGAAGATTGGATTAAAATTACTCCAGTTATGAAGGACACTGTCAATTTTGTTAATTTTCAACAATCCAAGGGCCATAACTCTGGTGTTTCTTGAGCAGTTGGATTAAAACTACTCCAGTTATGGAGTAGACACTACATTGCCAGATGTAACAAAATAGTAACATCACAATCATAAAAGGGTCGACAATAGGGGTACTGCCTTGGAATGGTCAGTAGCAAAAAAGGATGCTGGGGATTTCTTTTCTCTAGTTTTTTTCTAAATCGAGGTGCTCATTACTGATTTTGTAAATTTCTGAAAAATAATATGTCTGATAACCTTAATTAACAAACTTTTAGCTCTGTTAATTAACAATCTTTCAGCTCTGTTAATTAACAAACTTTTAGCTCTGTTAGTTAACAATTTTTCAGCTCTGTTAATTAATGAACTTTTAGCTCTGTTAATTAACAAACTTTGAGCTCTGTTAATTAACAAACCTTTAGCTCTGAAAACATTATTTAACATATTTTTGTTTTTGTTCAATTCTCATTGATAAGCAAAATAGCACTAATGAGAGCAATTTGACAGTACTAAAGATAAGAATTATGCCAAAGAAATGCGAGAGAGAATTATATGGAAATCGTAGTCTACAGACCTTAATTGTACAATATTGCAACAGATCAGTAGACAAGATTCCGCAAAATCACAAATAGGTTCCATCATAATGAAGGTTATCAAGACGTCTGCTTCATTATGTGTGATACATCAGTCGGTCTACAAGTCAAAGATTACCATCAGCACTTTGTAGCATCCCAATAATGTCCCTTAATTAAACCTATTACAGCATTCTGCTTGCCATTTATTAGCGATCAGAAATGTAGATGCCTTTGCACCAATTTTATATTTATATAAATGGCTCATTCTTCCACTCCAACCTTTTCTCTTTGAGAGAGGCTGATATTTTCATTTAGTCCATACTTTTTCTGAAATTCTGTTTCAGACATAGAAAAGAATCACTGAGCAAAGTTGCCAATCTGCGAATTCAAATCCTCAAATTCCTCTTACATCACCTTACTTTGACTCACATTAGAAAACTAGAAATGTGTCCATAGGACACGGATGCCCTCACTTAGGTCACTATGCCATAGCATTTTGATAAAGAACATAAACACTGATAAACATGTTCAACTCATGTGCGCATCTTCACTTGCTGGTTAACATTCCTATAAAGCTTGGCAACCGTGGGTAAAAAAGTAATGGAGGAGGGCACGAAACAAGTTTTTCAGCCCCTATTTTGACTAATTCAAGGGCCACAACTCTGTGTTCTTAGTCCAAAATAAAAATATTTAATGGAGGAGGGCACGACACAAGTTTTTCAGCCCCAATTTTGACTAAGTCAAGGGCCATAACTCTGTGGTTTTTGGTCCAAAATAAAAATGAAAACCCAGGTGAGCATCTTCACTTGCTTGTCAACATTCCTGTAAAGTTTCGCGACCGTGGTTAAATAGTTATGAAGGATCGCACGACACAAGTGTTTGGGTCGTACGAACAGACGCACAAATGCAAATCTATATTCCCCTCTAAGTGGGGGCATAAAAAAGAAAAGGAAGCCGTGGACTTGTAAAGATTTACTGCAGGTGAGATGCATACCATCTATTGATCATACATGATAATACATGTACATACATGAAGTTTCACCTCACTATCATTAGTGGTTCAATTAGAAATTATGGATAGGACATAAATATCTTACGTAATCAAGGGCAATAACTCTGTAGCACATGCTTTCATTTTGCTTTGAGCTGATCTTTTCTATGATTCCATTGAAAAACAAGAGGCCCAACAGGGCCTGTGGATGCTCTACTGGCTAAAATGGCTCCTAAATCAAGGGTTGTCATCATAAAATTCCCATCAGTACTTCTTTTAAACTAGAAGGCCATGGCCTACATGTCGAAAGGTCCAGATTTTTGATTTGACCAACACCAATGTCAGTCCCAAAAGATATTAAATTAATGCCATTAACTAACAGCGGGGGATGCATACATGTCGTAGTGGAGACAGGACATGACCTATATTCGTTTAAAGCAGGTCACAGCGTTCCGAAATTTTGCAAATGATGTTAGATGCATATAAGGAACATTCTGGTGAAGTTTGGTGAAAATCATGTGAGAAAGAAGTAAGAAACGCATGTCGTAGCAGAGACCCGACGTGACCTATATTTTATGAAAAGTAGGTCACAGCGACCTGAAATTTTGCACATGACATTAAATGCATAAAAGGAACATTCTGGTAAAGTTTGGTGAAAATCCTGGAAGAAATCATTTAAGCAAGATGTGCATGTTGTAGCGAAGACCGTACGTGACCTATATTTGTGGAAAGTAGTGGAAAGTAGGTCACAGTGACCAGAAATTCTGTACATGATGTTAGATGCATATAAGGAACATTCTGGTGAAGTTTGGTGAAAATTCTAAGATATAGAAACAAGATTCGCATGTCGCAGCGGAGACCGAACATGACCCATATTTCATTGAAATTAGGTCACAGGGATCTGAAGTTTTGCACATGATGTTAGATGCACATAAGGAACATTTTGGTGAAGTTTGGTGAAAATCCTACAAGAAAGAAGCAAAATACGCATGTCGTAGCGGAGACCGGATGTCACCAAAAATGAAAAAGCCGATGTCTATTTGAAGTCATCGCATAAACAATTTGATATTCTCACTTCGAATAATCAAGGGCAATAACTCTATTTTACTCATTTTTAAACTCGCCTGGGATCATAATTATTGAAACAGAACTACATATAAAATTTGAAAATCGAACGCTGAGACTAAAGTCATTGCGTAAACAATTTGATATATTCCCTTATTCTGACATAATCAAGGGCAATAACTGTATAATGTGCATGTCGATTTTGCTCAGTCAGTCCAGCTCATCTGAGATTTTATTGAAACAAACCTTCAAATAGTTTGGGGAAAATCAGAAGACGTTTAATGAAGTTTTCATGTAGATAAACTGAAACACCCTTATATATACTCAAAAAGAGGCCCAAGAGGGCCTGTGGACGCTCTACTGGCTAACATGGCTCTTATAACATCATTGAAGCGAGTGACTGCCATTTACGTTTTTTTGAAAGTTTCGGGCAAAAAACAGTTTAGACTAAATCAACGGCCATAACTAAAGAATCTGGTAAAGTTTGGTAAATCAGATGAAAAATCAAGGCCCTACCGTATTAACAAGGCAAAATATAGCATTTTTAACTTAATCAAGAGCCATAACTCCTCTGTTACTGGTCCGACTGGTCCAACATAGAGCTAAACAAATTCATAAAAATCAAAACAAAAACAAAATTCACAAAAAAAACACAAAAAAAAACATTCACAAAAATCAAACAAAAACAAATACAAAAAAAAATAAAAAAATAATAAAAGAAAGTCATAAAATCTGGTACCATTTTACATGACGTCACTTGGCAAAGATCAGATGCAAAATGAAGACCCTATCATATGACGAGGTAAATTATAGCATTTTTAACATAATCAAGGGCCATAACTCCGTTGTTACTGGTCCGATCTGGCTGTTTTTCAAACTTGGCCGAGCTTTTATTGACATTAACAATCTGATAAAGTTTGGTAAAGATCGGATGAAAAATGAAGGCCCTATCGACTTAACGAGGCAAAATATAGCATTTTGAACTAAATCAAGGGCCATTACTCCGCTGTTACTAGTCCGATATCAATGGTTTTTAAACTTGTCCGAGCTTGCATTGATATTAACAATCTGATAAAGTTTGGTAAAGATCGGCTGAAAAATGAAGGCCCTATCGTCTTAACGAGGCAAAATATAGCAATTTGAACTAAATCAAGGGCCATAACACCACTGTGTTATGAATGGTTTTCGATCTTGTCAGAGCTTTTATTGAAATTAATTGGTAAAAATCGGATGAACTATGAAGCCCCTATCGTCTTAACGAGGCAAAATATAGCATTTTTAACTAAATCAAGGGCCATAACTCCGCTGTTACCTGTCCGATCTGGCTGGTTTTCGAACTTGCCTGATCTTTCATCGATATTAACAATCTGTTAAAGTTTGGTATTGTAAGGATCGGATGAAAAATGAAAGCCCTATTGTCTTAACGAGGCAAAATATAGCATTTTTAACTAAATCAAGGGCCATAACTCTGCTGTTACCAGTCCAATTTGGCTGGTTTTCGAACTTGTCCGAGCTTTCATTGATATTAACAATCTGATAAAGTTTGGTAAAGATTGGATGAAAAATGAAGGCCCTATCGTCTTAACGAGGCAAAATATAGCATTTTTTACTAAATCAAGGGCCGTAACTCTGCAGTTACTGGTCCGATCTGGCTGGTTTTCGAACTTGTCCGACCTTTCATTGATATTAACAATCTGTTTAAGTATGGTAAAGATCCGGTGAAAAATGAAGGCCCTATAGTCTTAACAAGACAAAAGTTAACAGACGACGGACGACCGACGACAGACGACGGACGGACGACGGACGACGGACACCACACCATCCCATAAGCTCTGCTGGCCCTTGGCCAGTAGAGCTAATAATTCAAGGGACACAACTCTGTTGTATCTTTTTTTTTAGTTTTTGACCTTCACAGTACAAACTTAAATTAATATAAACATTTTGACCAAGTTTAGAAAAGACTGTATGAATGATTAAGGCCCATAAATATGCAAAATAAGGCAAAATGCAGCATTTTTTAAATAACTTCAAGAGGCATAACTCTATTCTAATTAAGCGCATTTTTTTTCAAACTTGCGATGTCTCATTTCTTTTTCTACATGACTTGCATAATTTTCAAATCATAATTAATAATTATTTGAATATTTTAAACCTATGATAGAATAACGAGAGAAATTGAAATCTTCAAATTTAATTTCCTTTTATTTAATTATATGTAAGGCCATTATTTTTTTATTTTTCGTTTTACATACCATCAGAACAGAGACTAAGTGCTGTAGAAAATCATAAAGATAAACAATTTGGAAAAGCTATTTTTTATTTTGCTGGAAATGAAAAGAGAATGAAATGTTTTAAAATCTGGGAGGAAGTAAAAAAATCTATCATTAAATTCCCCATGGAAAAATAAAGTTCCTAATTTCGTTCTGTAGTAGGATTCGTAAAATGAATTATCAAAAAAAAATGGCTCAAGCAGATTTAAAAGACACTCGAGGCAACCTGGGAGAGTAATTGGTGCCATTCCAAATACAATAAGAGTGCCCCTTGACAGGGCATCATACGCCCGTTTGCCGAGGATTTTATGTGAAAAGGGATTTCCAAGGTGTCGGGTCAATATGACCTTTTTGGCATATTTAACTAATTCAAGGGCATTAATTCCACTTATCTGATATAGCCTGTTCTGATAAAGCTTGATTTTGATCTGACTTGTACGAGCTTTCGGTGATATCAACAGTCTGGCCAAGTTTGGAAAAGATCAAATGACAAATGAAGGCCCATAATCGTCTTAACTGGGCAAAATATGTCAAATTTTAACTAAATCAGGGACGATAACTCCAGTGTTACTAATCATCTTAACTTGGCAAAATATAATAACATGCTCAGGTTCACATGCATTACATCAGCCGCATTACCTTTGGATGATGATTATTATGAAAATGATTGGTCTGGAAAGCATGAGGAATTGGCATTTTATGTTAAATCATAAATATTAATTCATAAGGTGTTCATCTTGATAGCAATTGTACATATAATAAAATATAAGGGTACTTGAATAGTTGTCTCATTTATTTGTCGTCTGGGGTTCCTTTTTTTTTTTACATTAATAAGTAACAGACATTTATAAGCGCACCCTGTGCATCGGAGGACAGCGTATATCAAAAAATATCTTGTCGTTCGTAGACGTGTATTTTATGCACTACTTGAACTTGAGTACTTGAATAGATGATCTCAAATATGACATTTACAATTTATTATTTTTTAAAAATAGCCGAGTCTTCGAGTTTACATCTCAAATTCAAATTACCGTATGTAAAGTATTAGTAGCGCCTTCCCTAATAGAAGCGCCACCCCACCCACCCCCACCCTACTATTTTAAGAAACCTTACCCATGTTGTAATCGTCAAGTTCGACGGAAATGTGTATCATACAGATACAGAGTGATGACAGTGATGTACTCAGTATACAGGGGCGGATCCAGGATTTCAGCTTAGGGGGGGCGTAAGATTTTTGTCATTTTTCGGGTCCGTCTCTAGCCTCATAAAACGGTTGCGGTAGTGCATTGATAGGGTAAAAAATTCCGTTTTCAAATAAAAGGATTTAACAATGTGTTAATTAAACTACTCATTAGCCATTATGCATCGAGCGAGCGAAGCGAGCGATACAAAATTTTATACTGAGGGCGTGCATCGAAATTGTTTGGTATTTTATCTACAGTAACATGGACATGCATGTATGAATAAAAAATTCCGTTTTAAAATAAAAGGATTTAAAAAAGTGTTAATTAAACCACTCATTAGCCATTATGCGTTGAGCGAGCGAAAAAAAATTATACTGAGGGCGTGCAACGAAATTGTTTGATATTTTTCTACAGTAACATGGACATACATGTTTGAATAAAAAAGTCCGTTTTCAAATAAAAGGATTGAACAATGTGTTAATTAAACCACTCATTAGCCATTATGCGTCGAGCGAGCGAGAACATTTTTTTTTACTGAGGGCGTGCATCGAAATTGTTAAGGGGGGGGTGGGGGGGGGGGGGCACCCCCCCTGGATCCGCTAGTGGTATACAGTCGGATTTAGGTTTAGTCAATAAGATTTCCATACAGTAATTCTATACGGAAATTATAAGTTGGGAAAGGAGGGGAAAGATATTGAAAATTTTAACCACAATAAGAGCGCCCCCTTTGCACTTTGCATAGAGCGCCCGGGTGCTAATAGTAGGGGAAATACGGTAATGATATTGTATTAATTTTTAGATATATATCGGTAAATTTATTTTGTATGGCATAAACCTAATTTCATTTAAGTTATAGCATTAAAGGATTTAAATCTATATCGATTTCAAGTCAATTATTAAAGCCCGCAATTATCTAGAATTTATACCAAACACCCAAAATTCACTTAAATTTTATTAATTCAAGTTTTGCGATATCACTCATTTGAATACGAGAATATAATTCATTTCAAAATGAATCAGTGACATCAGACTGGAAATACATAATATTTAATTTATGGCTAACGGGCGAACTGACCTGAGGGCAGCATATCTAACAGGAACTAGTTGATTAGACTGCGTAAACGTTTTCACAAGTAGGAGGTGCAAATCTAGACATGTATTCTAAAACCAGTCCGACATATTTCCCGCCAATTTTGCCAAAGTTGCCAACTAAGCATTTCGTTTGTTTACAAAAATGTCAGACCATCATGATTTGCCGTTTAAAGCAGAATATGCGAAAAGCGGTAGAGCTTCGTGTAAGGCATGCAAGGGAGGAATAGCTCAAGATTCTCTTAGACTTGCTGTCATGGTCCAGGTATGTAAGATGCACTTTATTTAACCACGTTTCCACAAGCCGACGACGTTGTTTTTTTCGCCCCACCCACTTGCTATATGGGGTGTATGTAAAACAGATAGGTTTATAAGCGCGTTATAACATTCCGGTCATACTGTTACAGCTAACTTTACTAGCAAGGAAACATGGGTAGGGTACTATTTTGCCTTATAACTGGCTGTTTCTGCGATAATTGGGATACCTCTGTGAGAAAATTTGGGACTCAAGACTGAATAATTTAGCGTTTTACATTGTAGATCCATGTCATTCTTTACAAAAGGTGACCGACTTATGATCTTTAAAAATCTGGGGATGCAGTTCCGTGTAGTTACGTTTAGTTACGTTTAAGCTTCGCACACGACCCAAAATTGTCAAAATATGCCTAATTTGAAGCCAGGAACTTTTAGCCCGTTGAAACTTTGCATTGTTTTATCAACTTTAACGTCGCCACCGAAGTTATTCCACATATGTTTGCCTATTTACCTACATATTGACATGAACTACACAGGGATCACTCTAGGATTGAATTTCAATGAGACAAAATGTCCCATTTGCTTGATTTTAATGAGACATTCACCATTTTCATGAAACATTTCGGATGCGAAGCCGAACTACCAGCGGTTGTACGTCGACCGCGCGTAGCGCTGGAGGCCGCTAGGCGGGTCTGGGGGCATGTCCCTCAGAACATTTTTGAAATTTAGATGTGCTTGCCTGCATTCTGGCTCATTCCTAGTAGTGAAAGTAGAAGTTGTTAAAGCATCCGGAATAAAGCGTCCGAATTTACGTCAACTTTTTAAGCTAACAGTTTTACAATTGCTTGCACCAGTACATTGTTAATCACATCAAATCATTATAGATCGTTATTATAAAAATGGCCATGTTTATTCATATTCAATCGATTTACTTTAGCACCGCCGCATCCGCGAAGCAGAAGCTAACTGGAAGTTTACCGACATATCAATCTCATTTCGATTTTTTTCATTTGATTTTCGAATAATTTGATATTTTCTCATTTTATATATTTTAACCCATTTCATTCTGCAGGCAAATCTGATAAAGTACTCCTGTAAATCTGAACAGTTTTACGGTTTCTGCTGCTGCAGCAAATTACATTTCGGCGATGTTAGTAAAATGTGGTTTACTTGGTCAATTTCAAAAATAAATTAACAAAACTATTTAAATATCTGCATAATGATATGCAGATATTTAAATTCCCTACACAATGAAATAATTTTTAAAAGTCGTTTGCATTTATTATTACTTTTGCCTTCTTGTTTGCGTGTTTGTTTCTGTGTTTTGTGGTTGACTGTCCTCCTTGAATGCTACTTTCCCTGTGCGATCTTTTCATATTTCTTTCATGCAAAAACTAATTTAGTAAACATAAAAATCATATGTGAGCATGCGAATAGAGTCAAAATGATGTCCTACCTTACTTTCACCCAAATTTTCTGTAAGATATATTCGCTTTTTCTCGATAGCCCAGTATGTAGATTGTGGAGAATGTTAGGTCATTTCTAGAGCTGAAAGAATCTCTAAAATCTATAGAGGACTTCAAAAGTTATACTGATTTTTATAAATTTGGTCAAATCCTAACAGAAACTTGGTGACAACCCGTTCCCAAAGATCGTCTTCCCAAATCATATTGAAGGAATGATGGGGTATTGCTTCTACAGGGTGCTGGAAAAAGCACATCATGGTCTAAATATTGTCTGAGATGGCGTGGAAGGAAGATTTGCCTAACAAATTCCTCCTGAAACCAAACATGTTCATCATTTCTATAGTCATCCAAGTCAAAATCGGCAAAAAAAAGTCAAAGTCTCTTTCGGTTTAAATTCATTTGTTGTTTACAGTTTCCTCTCGCTAAAAGTTGTCCAAAACATCAACTTCTTCATCCATAAACTATAATTCGTCATGAAATCCCACATAAATGTATCTCCCATCGCTCGGTACATAACATCTGTCATCCATATATACCGATTCACTCTGAAATACATTTTTTTTCTGAAGTGTTTAAAATTCCCAGAATTTTTATTATTTACTGCGCATGCTCACTCTGCCTTATATCTGAAGAGTACCGACAAAGTATTGACGTTTTATAAGGGGTTTCCACATGGAAAACAACGACATGTCAACACCAAGTCATTACATACGAACGCATGAAATGGGTTAATTGCGAATAAATGGATCTGAACGGATTTCCCGAATTTGATGCGACAATTTGTTCCATTTGTCCTTTTTTCATGCGATTTTTGAGATTTTAATGTGAGAATATCGCGGAATCGCGGCCTAGAGTGATCCCTGACTACATTCCCTGATTTTTCATATCAAAGCAAACAAAGAAAATAATGAAGAAATAGCAAAGCATTCCCACCTTGTTTACCTGTATTTTTGGCGTTGGAACTACCTCACGAGCTCCACTGATTACAAGCCGTGTACCAATGGGCTGGATTATAATGGCCTCAATTTTCATGGTATTATGAACATTAATCATTTTTACGTTGTTTTTTTTTCTTCAAAATTAATGTGAAACAATAAATTGTCATAGCTGTCTGAAAGTTACATATCTCTATATAAACATTTTAAAGACTAACTATCTGCATCAAACATGCTGAATAAGTCTGTTTAATACCTAGATCAAAAAGTTTATCTGCACAATTTTTTTTATCGCGCTGTCATGTAATTTCGACTCTCGGTTTGTGCATGATTTCGGAGTTCACCATGTGAAGTTTTGTTTACAAAGATATGGAAATGCCATTGCTAATTCCTTATGCTCATCTGATACAAGTGAATGTTTTCCTTAAGACAGCATCTTCCATGAATTTTGTTAAAGGGAGTACATCAGGATTGGTAGTTCTTTTGTAATTGTTCCAATACATTATTTCTGTATTAAAGTGAGAAAACTGAACTAAATGAGCTATAAGCAACCAAAGGAAATTACACGAACATATAAAATAATAGACCTAAATAATTTTATGGTATTTCCTAACTAAGGTTACGTGCCAGGATAGCTATTTTAAACTTGGCGTTAAAAAAATCGCAACGTCTTGCAAAGCGAACGTCATGGGTCAGTATCTCCGCGGTGATCACGTGTGACAGCTATTTATAACCTGGTGATTACTCCATGGCCTAATAAGACTTCCTGTAATTTATAATTAATAATTATTGCACTGTAGTATAAGAAACTGTTAATGTTCTATCTATATCTCAGAGTCAGTTCACAATTTAATTTAGTCATTTCATAGCTTATTAAATTTTGTCTCCAAAGCCTGATGTACTTCTTTTAAAACACATCCACCTAGGTTTCTTTGTCAGGAATTTCTCTTCATGTTCATTATGAGTTCAATATTGTGTCTTACTGGTCTTAATCATGTTTCCACTAGGCAACGCCATTTTAAGTCTTACTTTATTTTTAGCGACATAACAGGTAATGTATAAATTTGATCATTGAGCTTTTCAATCATTCCGATTTGATAAGTACTTGTATTAAAAGGGTTTTATGAATAAATGTTATGAATAAAAATAATGATGTACGACTGCAGTTCTTTGGGAACTTTATTGACTTTAAATATGTCTGAATTTGAATATTTATTCTATAAGGCAGATATTGATTGCTGAAAATTAAAACAATAAAACCAAAATAATTAACTTCAATATGCATAACACTCAGCAAGTAAAAGTTTGATAACATCATCATGTATTTAAAGTAAATCACTTGCCGAGAATCACATCAATGTGCCGATACTCTGTTTCAGCATTTTTTTTACAAGCTTTTTATTAGTATATTTTTCGTGTTTCGCTATCCCATGCACAGAAATTTCGGATTGTGAATGGGTCCGTTTAATGAGGAAAAAATCGCTGATGAGTGATGTTTGTTTTTTTGGCTGTTTTTATAGTATTGATAAAAAAACATTATAGTATTGATAAAAGAACATTGCTCCTAGTAATTATTATAATATTGAATATTTATCTTTATCTATTTCAGTCTCCAATGTTTGATGGAAAAGTAAGTAATGGCATATTTTTGTATTAAGTTATATAAGATTTACTGATCTTTCCAAGGTTGGCAATTTGTTCAGTTCATATAGGGGGCGTCCCTGGCTGAGTGGTTGGTCTCTGACTTGAAATCACTTGCTCCTCACCGCTGTGGGTTTCGATTTATGTGAGGAAGCTATCCATCTGGATTGCGGAACGTCTGTGGTTCTACATGCCACTTACTGAATTAAATTTTCGCAAATTGTTGAATAAATTGTCAAGATGCAGGGCACTAGTCGGCTTTTAGGGGACTGTGGCCACCAGGGCCCTCAGGAAGGGAAATTTTGTGTGTTTTTTCATATCAAGGGGAAATTTCTAAGAAATGCAAATTAGTATGTGTTTATTATTTAAGTGGCAGCAAGACTGTACCATTCCAAATGGCAAAAAGTATGCTGTTTTCCTGTATTGGAGTTTACATTTTTCTAGAAAAAAACACCTTTAAGAGAGGAATTTTTCACAGGAAAAAGGGAAAGATATATACATTTAGGGGAGGGAAATGGCCAAGCTCTGAGATGTCTCGTAATCTGAAGTTGTATCAGTATGCATATAATTCATTTTTGTTGAGGATATATTATCACTCCTAGTTCATTTGTTACTATCAGTTCACTATGTTACCTTGTTTGCTATTTACTCCCATCATTCAAAGTCTTCAGGCATTTCATGTTGCTTTGAGCGGCCATTTATTTTGTACCAAAATAAATTTCGAGTACATACTATTTCCTTGTCGGAATTATTTGCTGGGTAAATCTCTGGAAAAAATTTAATGTGTACAAATAATTTCTGTAAATTATTTACAAAGCCTATTTGCTTTGTGTCCCTCAGTTATTAACCTAGATTGCTTTTATGTATAAATACCAGGGACGTCTCAAATCAGCTGTTGTTTGAACTAAAGTCAGTGTTATGATGCATGTATTGAAATATTGTCTGTGCGTCGCAGGTTCCGAACTGGTTTCACTACAAGTGTTTCTGGAAGCGTGCAAAGGTGACTGGCACTCACGATATACATGGCTATGACAGTCTACGGTGGGAGGATCAACAGAAAATCAAGGAACATCTTGCTGGTGGGTAAACTAACACATGTATTTATCTTGCCTTGTGGAGTAAATTATTGTATAACAAGTCTAATGGTGCCGTAAAGAGGTGATATTTTAGTGTCAAAATGTTTCTCGTTACATTCTACTCTTCATGAGAGTTTAAATGTATCTGTTTTAGGAATGGGGTATTGCGATGAAACTTGCAGTAAGGAATGAGATTTGGAATGAAACTTTGTGAGTAGGTAGCTTATATGGAAAGTAAGCTTGGGATTGCAATGGAGGTCATTGGAGCCAAGGTCAATGTAACTTACTAAAAATAGAAAAATGGTTTCCAGGTAATAACTTAAGTTATGAATGAGATATTGGAACAGAACTTGGTGTGTAGGTAGCTTATATGGAAAGGAAGATTGGGGTCACTGGGGTCAAGGTCACTGTTATTAAAAATAGAAAAACGGTTCTCGCTCAATAACTTTTGTTAGGAATGAGGTATTGTGGTAAAACTTGCAGGGTAGGTAGCTTATATGGAAAGGAAGCCTGGGATTGCATGTGGGGTCACTGGGGTCAAGGTCACTTTACTAAAAGTAGAAAAACGGTTTCCGCTCAATAACTTTTGTTAGGAATGAGGAATTGCGATGAAACTTGCAGGGTAGGTAGCTTATATGGAAAGGAAGCTTGGGATTGAATTTGGGGTCACTGGGGTCAAGGTCACTGTTACTAACAATAAAAAAGACGGTTTCTGCTCAGTAACTTTTGTTAGGATTTAGTTATTGCAATGAAACTTGCAGGGTATAGGAATTAGTTATTGCGATGAAACTTGCAGTGTATGTAGCTTATATGGAAAGGAAGCTTAGGATTGCATTTCAGGTCACTGGGGTCAAGGTCACTGTTACTAAAAATAGAAAAACTGCAGGGCAAGAAAATTTGTTTCTCAGTTACTCGTCCTACGCAATATTTGAATGGCCAAATTGATAAATTGTTTATCTGAATTTCCACTCATCCTGCATCAATGAGCACTCGTCATAGCGAGCGGATGAGTGGAATTTTCGTGCCCTGAACTGTTTCCGCTCAATAACTTAAATAAGGAAAGAGATATTAGAATGAAACTGCTGTGTAGGTAGCTGATATCAGGAAGTTTGGGATTGCATTTGGGGTCATTGGGGTCAAGTTTAAGGTCAACTGTTACTGAAAATAGAAAAACGGTTTCTGCTCAATAACTTTAGTTGGGAATGAGATATTGGACCGAAACTTGCTATGTAGGTACCTTATATGTAAAGGAAGCTTAGGATTGCATTTGGGGTCATTGAGGTCAAGTTCAAGGTCACTATTACTAAAAATAGATTATCCAGGTTTTAAACTAGAGGGCGACACGAGCGACAAAGTCCCTTTTCCCCTTTTTTCCAGCCCAAGGAGAAGTTTGTCGCCGTCAAATTGACCATTTCGCTTTTATTTCCACACTTAATTGACCTGTTCAGGCTGTTATGTGGTTTATGTCTCCGGACAGGCGTAGACATCGCTGGATGGGATTATATTAATTGCTTTGATCGATCACAGCGGAAACCCCGCGGGGAGCATACTTTCCTACTGCTGTGATATCCCCCAAGGCAATTTTCGCACCTCGCCATTCTACTACTGCTTTTCTTACTTTCCTCTATTAGAATGCCAGGGCTTACAATCTTTGCACTTAACAACTGTGTTATTCGGTTCTTCTTGTTTTTTGAAACTGCAAATATTTTCCAGTTTAAAATTACATGTGACAAAAATGGATCATGTCCATGTTTTCGGACAGGTTGGGTCAACCCCATGCTTTATTCTTGATATTTCAACAGCAGACTTCAAGGGTTGCAACAAGATGTTTTTAAAGAAACTAACCTGCAAAATAACGGCAAAATTACAATACAAAACCGTTATCCAGGGTTTGACACTAACTTTTTTTCCCAATTAGTCCACAGGACTACCAACTTCCAAAATCAAGTAGTCCTGCACAGATTTTGGTAGTCCGGCTAGTTTTCAAAATATAAACCTCAGAATAAAGGGATTTAAACTTAACAAAATATAAGTAACGAAGGAAACAGTAGACATAAACGAAAACACACCAAAAAGACGGATTCTATCTCAGTATTGATTAATTTCATAAGTCTCACATCTGCCTGTTGGCCTTTATCTGCAAGGTCTGGAAGTCTTTTAAAGTCAGATAAAACCAGGATCTACACCTTCCTATCATTCCAAACAGCCCGTAACAACTTAAAATGCTCACAGACACACCTTAGTCCTTACATGTTATTTTATGTTTTTCATCATTATACATGGATAGCCATTTAATTGAAACACCATTTTCTTTTAGCTCAGATACAGTAACCACTATTGTTTTGGGGCGTCTGATTGGTTGAAAAAAGTATAGGGTCTATTAGGGCATATAGTCAGATTGTAAGATAGATTCTGATTAGAATAAATTACCAAAATCATAACAAATCCCCATAAAACATCAGAATAATACATTTTCAGCATAAAACAGGTTCATTTAGGATATTTTGATTGAAATTTTGTAAATATACCCTCAGTACAATTTTATCAATAACAATGTTATCAATAAAATTGTACTGAGGGTATATTTACAAAAAGGAAAAAAAAATTAAAGTACAATTTATTTACTGCCATTCTAGGTTGACAACTTCAGTGAAGTATTAGAGGCTGAAAGCATTACATTATTTCCAATTTGCTGATCATTTTTGAGTGTATATAAGATAGTTCTTTATGAAAAGTTAGTGTTTTTTTTCAGTCAGTCTTATTTAGAAACAGGGATTGAAGGCCAAAAGGCTATTATAATGTAGGCCTATGGGAAATGCAATAGTGGTATATGACCATTTCAGTCGAACGATTCGTCCCTTTATTATTTTTATAAAATTCTGAGATTCACCATCTGCTCTGAGATGATTTTTAATTGCAAAATTAATGCCTTATTTAAATTAGAAAGCTCTCTCAGGGATATAGACTGTTTCAAAACAGGGTTTTTGGAAATATTTTTAAAATCCATTTTCCTGGCCTCAGGGCAAGTGTATTTTCAAAGGGCAATTGCCCTGCCCAAAACCTCACTTGCCCCAAATTTAAGTCCACTTGGTCTTATTTTTGGATATTTATGCAGTAGTGTAAGGCCTGTACATGTATATCAATGACATATATTCAGAACTAAACAAATACATTTTCGGTCCTATCTTTCCTTGCGAGTTGCGTTCTTTTTGGAATCGTGAAAACCAGTGACACATGAAAAAAGAAGCATATCGCTAAGTTTTGCAATGCATTTTGGGAAAGATGCACATCCATATACGTTAATTTCATACTTTATCAATGAAATACACTAAATACCTGATCAACTCGCGTTAATGAACGAGTGCTTCGAGTGTATTAAAAATGTTCGCATTTTTCTCGCAAAACAATCCAGTGCCGCGCATTGTTATAATTTACAGTTGTCGTAAAAAATGGTTAGCAGTCGTGAGCAAGCGCTGGGACTAGGCTTTGTAGATTTACATTCATACCGGAAACCAGTTATGTCTGTGAAAAGCGTTTTGCCACAAAAACATTGCGTTTTCGAAGTGAAAACAACTTTTGATATAGGAGATTTAACAAACTTGGTGAAAAATTATAATAAAGTTGTTTTATTTGTTATGTTTTATTACTAAGGCTAAATAAAATTATACCTGAGTTTACTGTAACCCGACCGACCCTCGAAAACACCCCCGACTCCATTTTTTTTTTATTGAAAAAAAAATAAAAAATATATATATGTTCACGCGATCACGGCCGACTCATGTGCTCATTGTCCTGCTGTTGGAACTGACCCTCTTCCGGACATGCGAAAAATAAATTAAACTGTTTTACCCCTTTGCAATAATTGCAAGTGATTGGGAAAAAAGCCTTTTGGGAAACAATAACATACACAATTTCATATTGTTGTCTATTGTAGTTTTTAAAATACCACATTTTCCCATTCATTAAAGCTCATCGCCACCTTAAATGTAACTTCGCCAAAAAATGAAATAAAATGCCTACCTACCTACCCTATTTTTTTCAGCAATGTTACAGTAAACACAGGTATAATTTTATTTGGCCTAAGTTGACAATTATGTCTATTTGTTTTTGTCAAAATTAGGTAGTCCACGGGACTACTCAGCTTGCAGGTCTAAGTAGTCCGAGGCAAATTCTGGTGGTCTCGGACTACCATTAGTGTCGACCCCTGTTATCAAAACTATCCAGGTGTTCATAATAATGTATATTTGCTGGTTAATTGTTTTTTTCATGGGTTCTTAAAATACCCGTGATCGAATATGCGTAAAATGAATTACGGGTTGGTAACTACTAATTTGACACTACAATTCTTGGGTTTGGTATGGCCGATTAAGGCGGTTTATATTGTGTCTATAGAGTTTGGATTCTCAAAGTATGTAAGTTCTATATATACCTCATCGTCAGTAGGTTTAGAAACGGTGTACACCAGTTTAGTCCCTTCCACAGAACTTGTGTTATATCCAGGCTCTCGTAAAACAAAGTTTAAAAAAATAAAAATAGATTAATAAGTAAAAGATCTACTATTGTAACAAACAAGACATGTGACGAGACCCTGACAATAACATCTTCCATAATGTAACATATTATTGATATTGTATTATATGGGTAACCGTGCACACAGAGTATCTCTTTTCTCTTTTTGTTTTCTTTCTTTTATAAGAGAAGGTCCATTAAAAAAAATGCTTTAAGACATTATAAGATTGACAGCAGTTTTTACAAAAATGAGTGAAAGAGTATGAGAGAGTATTTATGGAATACATGTATTGATTTTGTAAAATCTAATTGTATTACTCTCATATTAGCATATTATTATCCATGTTGTTAATAGCCAAATAAATGGGCCTTGTAGAATGGCTGAAAAAAAAGAAAGAAAAGAAACGGTGTACACGTAAACATTAACTATTGTTGGCGGGATAGGTACTTCCAACAAAATTCACTTTTCTTTCAAATGGTCCACAGGCGTATTTGTTTATTTGTAGTATAGTGCAATATTGTTTAGTGCTCACGTAGTCCTGATTAACTTGCAGAAGCAGGAGGAGGTGACGGAGTTGATGGCGCAGCTACATCAGGTAACCCTGCTGATTTCACAACTGAGTACGCTAAGTCAGGCGCGTCTCAATGCAGAGGATGTGATGACAAGATAGCAAAGGCAAGTTTCTAAATTGACATGTTGCCGAGAAAAAAGGCAAATGGTGCCTTTCTCAAGCTCAATTTTGACAGAATATTATTACTTTCTCTTCTAGGAAAACGGATTTATGTGAATTTGGTTTCAAATTCAGTTTTATGTTCGACTTAGGCTGTTCCGATTAATCAGTTTGATCGAGCGTCGGTCAGTTAAGCCTTCTTTTTTTTGATTGATCGATTACAATTTTTCATGATCGAGTTTACTTTGTTGTTGCAAATTTATAACATTTCATTCGCTTGTACTAACGTGTACAAGAGGATGAAATAAGTTTTGATTTTACAACAAGTAATCATGTCTCTAAAGGGGTATCATAATTTATACTTAAAGTAATACATATCTGGTCAGTTTCATTCAGTTGCTTAATGGCTAGAACACTTGAAATGTCTTCATTATAGCCTGAGAAAGGCTTATACTGGTGTCTTATGTGGAAGCCATGTTTAATAGATTAAAGATCGATTATCGGTTGGTTGAAAATTCGGATGATCGATCATGAATTTTCAACCGAATCCCAACACTACTGTTCGTGTTTCATTTTCTTTGCAATGATAATGTCTTGAAGCTGAAGCTGAAAAAGTGGTGCGGTGACCTAGCTTGAGCGCAGGGTCTTATCCTGTTTTAGCTCTCAATGGAACTATAGAGTTTATATAATACAAGCTTTGCACACAAAAATACCCATCATCACACTTTATTCTTTCCCTCAGAACTTAGTTCGAATCTCTAAGAAGGAATATGACAGTCAGCGTGCCAAGATGTACGGCCCGGTGGACCTCTGGCATCACGTGGACTGCTTCGTCGATAAAAGGGACGAACTGGAATTTGGGAGTGACATGAATGTTGAAAAGTAAGCATTGACTATTTGATAGGATTTGATGAGATAGGTTGGAGAACAAGAGAATAGAAATACAACAGGTGCACCATTTGTAGATATGGTCATCTTAATATAACATATGATAATGGAAAATACTGATGTTTTAGTCTAAAATTGTATATTATATTTTGAAAGGAATGATTTAATCAAATGTAAGTTTTGATCAGTGTGTTGACTGCATCATTATGATTCAAAAAGGTTTAGTCATGAGTAAAGTGGTCAATATTTGTTATCTTCCTATGCTTTGTCATACTTATTGGCTATATGAGGAACAATGTTTGATCTAGATTTAGAATACATTGTTTTTATGTCCCCGCCATGAATGGTGAGTGGGGTAATATAACATTATCCAAGTCCATCGGTCCCAAAAAGTGTGTGTCTATCTGACAGTTTTTAACCGATTGTTTTCGAAACTTTACCTATGATGTCAAGATGTGCATATCGATTCAGCGTCAAAATCGACCTTGTATTTATGAGTTATGACCCTTTTTTCTTCGAATTTTTCGTTAAGTTGTCTTGTGTGCCTATCTCCATACACAGGTTTCAGCCGATTGTTTCGAAACTTTACAGGATGCTTACCTATGATGTGCATATCTATTCAGCGTCAAAATCGACCTTGTATTACCAGAGCTACGGTGTTTTTTTCTTCATTTTATGTCCGCTTATTGTTTTCAGTGGAGCATCCGTGTCCCATGGACACACTTCTAGTTTAAAATATTTCCAATTTTGGCAGTCGTGTACTTAAATTCCCAAATTCCGGCAATAAAGCCTTGCATTGCTAACTGTACTTTCTGTTATGTAGAATTACAGGGTTTTCAAAGTTGAAGAAAGAAGACCAGGAAATGTTGATAGAAAAACTTGGCAAAGGTGAATCCAGGTATGTTTGCTATATTTTAAATTTTAAGTTAAAGTTCATATGTTGGACAAAATGAAAGGATTCCAGCCATTTATGGTCACTCTTTAGTTGTACCAATTTGAACTTAGCTTGTAAGAGAGAAAAAATCAGTAATTGACATCCAAATGGCCATCAAACAAAATATTTACAAAAAGACCCTTCCACAGTGTTTCTGTGTATTCACACTTGCTAGTACCATGGTCATACTAAGCAGGTGTGAACCTAAAACTCACCCGAGTTCATTTTCGAGATCCACATGTCTAACTCCAAGAAGGCCACCAGAGGGCATTTGTTAAAAATTGCTGTTCTGACAGTGAAATGGTTTGTTTTAAACATGCGTTATTATTACAAAGTTGTATTTCTTTAACAATTTGTTGTTGTTTTAGGTTTTGGACCTTGGCCAACTCGGCCCTTGTTAAAAGGCAATAATTTCTGGTTTGGAGTTATTGTACGATCCTTGGTTTGGAGTTATTGTACGATCCTTGGTTTGGAGTTATTGTACGATCCTTGGTTTGGCGTTATTGTACGATCCTTGGTTTGGAGTTATTGTACGATCCTTGGTTTGGAGTTATTGTACGATCCTTTTTCACTTGTAGTGGTAAGAAGCGTAAGTCTGAAGTAGCGAGTGGTTCTGGCAGTAAGAAGAAGAAAGTTGAAGAGACCGCAGAAGACAAAGCACTCAAGGTATTGGTTTATATACACTTCCACTAAATAATAACTGGAAAAGGCTGAAAGAAAAAAATCTTATGTAAAAACCATTACAGTAGAAATTCATAGCAGCAACATGAGACTGAAAACTTGTATAAATTTGGAAAACCCATGGAATCGGTAGGTAAGCTTCAGTGATTGGGATAGCCAATAAGCTATATATGTGCCAATGACCCCATATGCTAGAGTTTCAATGGGCCATCTGAGGGTCTTATGGGCCATGTTCAAATAGGCCTGTATATGTGTTATTTAGACTTCCGTCAAAGAAATAAATAAAAAACACGTTAAATCAACTACTTTAATGTCGACATTGCCTTAACACTTGTTAAATAGATAAACATTTCAATACCAAATGAAAATTAATAAGATCTAACTAAATAATTTTCATTTAGTTTTGAAATGTTATCAGTTATGATATGCTTCAGACTGTATTAACACTCTATTATTCAGTGTGACTCGAGAACAGCCAGTCAGTTTGTTGAAGTTACACTGGTTTTGATTCTTTGATTCTTCAGCTGAGTGAGTGCCCCATAAATTCACAAAAAATAAAAATAAAAAATAAAAAAACAAGCTTCACTCTTGGAAGTCTTGTCACATATAGCAGAAAAACAATTTCTTTGAAGTTGTAAAGTGGAAATTATAAATGTGGTTGAACTTTTTGTGAAACCCTACATTTTTAGGATGGGACCCAATGTTTTGTCACTCTACTCTTGAGTCCCAGGCACCCCAGAAAAAAATATGCGTTAAAAACCTGAACACAAACCATCAATAAACAGTTGCTCACGGCAACAGATCGATTCTACACACACACTGTAAAATAATGATCACATACTAAAAGGATGCTATATTTTGACATCGGTAAAAATCAAAAGTAAAGGCTTTGGCATATCAAAGCTTGTATTTGCTAAAAGTAGCCAGACAGCTAACCAAAGTAGGAGGGTAAAGAAAGCCACGATGAATGCATTTATAATACAGTAGTGTATGGTTCATTGATTGTTTATCCCATGACTGTTGTAGGAGCAGTCGGTTATTGTCCAAGTTGAGGGACGCCTTCTACAGTAATGTGTGGTCTATAATACAGTAGTGTATGGTTCATTGATTGTTTATCCCACGACTGTTGTAGGAGCAGTCGGTTATTGTCCAAGTTGAGGGACGCCTTCTACAGTAATGTGTGGTCTATAATACAGTAGTGTATGGTTCACCGATTGTTTATCCCATGACTGTTGTAGGAGCAGTCAGTTATTGTCGAAGTTTAGGGACGCCTTCTACAGTAATGTGTGGTCTATAATACAGTAGGGTATGGTTCACTGATTGTTTATCCCACGACTGTTGTAGGAGCAGTCAGTTATTGTCGAAGTTGAGGGACGCCTTTTACAGTAATGTGTGGTCTATAATACAGTAGTGTATGGTTCACTGATTGTTTATCCCACGACTGTTGTAGGAGCAGTCAGTTATTGTCCAAGTTGAGGGACGCCTTCTACAGTAATGTGTGGTCTATAATACAGTAGGGTATGGTTCACCGATTGTTTATCCCATGACTGTTGTAGGAGCAGTCAGTTATTGTCAAGTTGAGGGACGCCTTCTACAGTAATGTGTGGTCTATAATACAGTAGTGTATGGTTCACTGATTGTTCATCCCATGACTGTTGTAGGAGCAGTCGGTTATTGTCAAGTTGAGGGACGCCTTCTACAGTAATGTGTGGTCTATAATACAGTAGTGTATGGTTCACTGATTGTTCATCCCACGACTGTTGTGGGAGCGGTCAGTTATTGTCGAAGTTTAGGGACGCCTTCTACAGTAATGTGTGGTCTATAATACAGTAGTGTATGGTTCACCAATTGTCTATACCATGACTGTTGTGGGAGCGGTCAGTTACTACGCCTTGCACAAGTTAACGGTTCACCTCGTGGGACGCTGCTGTCAATCAATTTTGACACAGCTAGGGGAAATGCATGTAACTAACTACACGCGGTGTATAAAATTTACATAGGACTCGACTTACTAGTATTGTTTGTGTACATCATGACCTCGCCATTTTTTGTGTGGCTTTTTATGTACACAGCCAGATGAAGTGTCACCGAAAGTGGTGGTACATTTTTCCTGGGGTACTTCAATCAGGACCCGTATATATTACACGTCTACCTACAGTGCCTGCCTAAATTAATGTTGCAAAAGCTCATAGTTCCTAAGATCTAAACATGTGTATTTTCATCATCCAGAAAGCTTATTACAGAAAATCGTGACAGTTGTGGTATTTTTTCACTTAGAAAAAAGTCATATACCATTTACGGTATGCAATATCTACTAGTATCGGGCACACTGCTCCAATCTACCTTAATGTCAATGTTTTCCTCGCTACCCAATTCTTTCGAAAAAGTCATGTTCCATTTCACTACACTACACAAAATGAAGTTATATAAATCTAAAACAGTAACACGGTGCCGAGCAGAAATAATGAGGGCAAAACAAATGTTTGTCATGCATTTTGACAGGTCAATCTGGCGACGTTCAGTTTTCATTGGGCAACAGTTACATGCTGGCAATCTCGGGCCAATCGGAACTGATCAAGCAGGCTCTCAAAAGGCCACGTTTGATCAAGGTCTTGATGCGCTTTAAATTGATCATGTCCAGGTAAACACTTGTCCTTTTCAATGGGGCTAGAAAGGTCAAGACGGTACAATACAGACAAACTTTTGATTCGCCGCAAAGTGGAGTTTCTCTATCCTGTTGTGCAAGGCGTAGTATTGTTGAAGTTGAGGGACGCCTTGTACAGTGATGTGTGGTCTATAATACAGTAGTGTATGGTTCACTGATTGTTTATCCCACGACTGTTGTAGGATCAGAGCCAGCTGTTGTGGAAGTTGAGGGAAACCTTCAACAATAATGTATGCATTTATTATACAGTAGTGTATGAGTCACCAATTGTTTATCCCATGACTGTTGTAGGAGCAGAGTCAGCTGCTATGGAAGTTGAGGGATGCTCTACAGAAGGAGGTCAACAACAGTGCCATGAAGATTCTTTTGGAACTCAACGGACAGAACATACCCGCGGGCGAAAGCAGGGTGCGTTCTAAAAATACATAACGATAGTTATTTTCTATCTGTCCATACCAAAAACTATTGGCGAAGAAATGGTGACTTTTATAAGGGTAATTAATAGCAGATGTCACGATATGGAAGAAATAATATTTGGTGTAAGTCGTTTGCTTTGAAGTACAACTAGCCGGTATAAAGGGTGATGATCAATACATGCTGAATGTGAGGACAAATACTTCCTATGTAACTGCAGTATTTAATTGGCCATAATTTCCTTAGAAATGTGCCATGCATTATATGCTTATTGATGCATTATTTTGAATTAGTTTTAAGAGAATTTAAGAGAATTAAATATGGCATTTTTTTACCATGACATGCGAGAAATTGACAGGTATTAGAAGATGTGTCGACTGGTTTACCCACTAATGGATTCTTCTAATTTTCTTCTGAAGCCTGACAAAATAAGCAATTTGTCATAAAGTCTTAAGATATTATCAGTCTTGATGTTTATTGATGAGATCATTTAATATATCAATTTTAGCATGCAATGTGATAATGTGTTTTCTGCTCTTCCAGTTGCTAGACGTTGTGTCAGATTGCATGGCTTTTGGTGCTCTAGATAAGTGCCCAGAATGTAAGGAGGGCCAGTTGAGATACTCGTAAGTATAGGTATTTCTCACCTATCATTGATATTCTGGGATAAATAGATAGAACTCCGATACGATGTCTATACATGGGGATGTCTTTATAACATAAGGCAGAAACAATATTATCATTATAAAGGACTTAGAAAATAATTTTTCCGTTGGTATATTAAAAATAGGTTAGGTAAGAAATAGTATCCATTTGACAAATGTGTGAGAAAAGATATACAATTTTCTATTGGGATCACTCTTGTCCATCCGTCGTAGTTAACTTTTGCTTCAAACAACTTCTCAGAAACCGCTATGCCAATTTTGACCAAACTTCACGTGGATGATCCTTAGATGAATGCTTTTTAGCTCGACTGATCAGAGATCAGCAGAGCTTATGCCGTGGTGCGGCGTCCGTCTGTCCCTCTGTCTGTCTGTCCGTTAACTTTTATTTGTAGCGACTACTCCTCTGAAACTACCGGATGGATATTCATGAAACTTTACAGAAATGTTGCCCATGAAGTCTAGTTGATCCTACGCTTGTATGATAGCGATCTGATGGCCGCCAAAGCTGAAAATAGATTTTTAAAATACAAGTTTGTAGCGACTACTTCTTGAAAACTCTAAGTGATATTGATATGGGACTTTTTCTAAAATGATCAGCATGACATGATGTTGGTCCTTGTTGAAAATCGTTTTGATTCGACGTTAAACATGGCTGCCAGCGGCCATCTTTGTTTACATAGAGTTATATAATGAAAACTTGTAGCGACTACTCCTCTGAAACTACTTGACGGATTTTCATGAAACTTCACAGGAATGTTGCTGTTGATGTCTAATTGATCCTAGAAAAATTTCAGGTCGGCCGAAAATTCAAGATGGCCGCCACGGCTAAAAATAAATTTTCAAAATACAAGTTTGTAGCGACTACTTCTTTAAAACTATAAGTGATATTGATATGGGACTTTTTCTAAAATGATCAGCATGACATGATGTTGGTCCTTGTCAAAAATCGTTTTGATTCGATGTTAAACATGGCTGCCAGCGGCCATCTTTGTTTACATAGAATAATATAGTAAAAACTTGTAGCGACTACTCCTCTGAAACTACTTGGCGGATTTTCATGAAACTTTACAGGAATGTTGCACTTAACGTCTTATTGATCCTAGCAAAATTTCAGGTCGGCCGGAATTCAAGATGGCCGCCATGGCTAAAAATAGATTTTCAAAATACAAGTTTGTAGCGACTACTTCTTGAAAACTATAAGTGATATTGATATGTTTTTTTTTCTAAAATGATCAGCATGACATGATGTTGGTTCTTGTCAAAAATCGTTTTGATTCGATGTTAAACATGGCAGTCAGCGGCCATCTTTGTTTACATAGAGTTATATAATGAAAACTTGTAGCGACTACTCTGAAACTACTTGAAGGATTTTCATGAAACTTCACGGGAATGTTTCTCTTGATGTCTAATTGATCCTAGCAAAATTTCAAGTCGGCCGGAAATTCAAGATGGCCGCCACGGCTAAAAGTAAATTTTCAAAAACCAAGTTTGTAGCGACTACTTCCTGAAATCAAAATCAATCAGTAGAGCTTCGTGGTCATTGACCTCTTGTTAGATTTGTTAAAATTAGGACAGCACGTTATCCAAGATGGCCGCCATTACCATATATGGTTGAAACCTTAAAAAATCTTCTTCTCAAGAACCGCTGGAACCCCGCCCCAGGGGTCACATGTTTTACATAGACTTATATAGGGATAATCTTCAAAAAATCATCTTCTGAGAAATACAATATTGACCAAACTTCACATGGATGATCCTTAGATGAATGTTTTTCAAATTTGTTAAAATAATGACGTCCAAGATGGCCACCATAGAAAAATCTTTGAATTACTTCTTGTACACTGGGAATCTAGGGCCGTGGATTCAGATCCCACTGGAGGTATTTGTTTCTTTTTTTCCTTTCTTTTGTTAATTTTTCTAAAGTTTGTATGTAAAGATTTTGCATGTTTTACATAGACTTATATAGGGAAAGCTTAAAAAATCTTTTAAATCGTTAGCATGGAGTTGTGGGTTTAAATTTCGGTTGAGGGTGTTGTTGTGTTTTGCACGTGTAAAAAGGTATTGAAAGGAATTTAATGATGAAACCCCTTGATATAAGAGCCATTTTAGCTTGTAGAGCATCCACAGGCCGTCTTGTTCTTTATTATTATTATTAATGATCGCTAACCACTGGTCTATCAAGTTTGCTCATTTGAAGTCCCTGGGGTCAAAGATGGCTGCAACCCCTGGGTTCAAAGTTTGGATGTAGAGATTTTGCATGTTTTTACATAGACTTACATAAGGAAAGACTTAAAAACATCTGCGAGAGGACAATTTTATCATCATTGCAAAGATCCTCAGGTGATCGATTTCGGGCCGTTTGGCCCTCTTGTTTTTACTTAGAAAAGAATTCAGGCGAGTCATTGTATGATAGGTATAGATTCTCTCCATCCCACTCCTGGGGAGTCTGTACATTGCGAGAACTGGTTAATGCATAGCAATGAAATTTGTAAACAGATTTTGACAGTGTTTATTTTGTGTGGCACATCATGAAACTCCGACAATTTCAAACACAAAACATAAACTTGGAATTATAAAGTAATACCCAGTAATCATTCTTATCTTTTCAGTTTCTTAAATTGTGTTACTTTTACTTTTATCTAGTTATTCCATTTCAATGTCATAATTTGTAGAAATTATGTATAAACTCGAAAAAGTATCAAATATGTGAATATTTGTCCCGTGAACACCGATGATGTAATTACGAAAGCTATATGGGTGATGTGGAAGTCATATCCATATACATGTGCCAAAAAAAAATCAACTGCTTAAACTAAAGTACTTAGAAACTCTCTACAATTTTGTTACTGTACCCTACGAAGTAGATGGGATCATCATAGATCTACATCAATAGCAGTAGTACGAACGATAGCGCTTATAATATGATACTAATATACACTTGTATGATAGCGATCTGATTCTAATGCACTACTATGGGCTCGCTATGTACAGATTTCCTAGGAGTGCATCCTAAACTAGCTGGAAGATGGTAGCTGTTTAAATTGGTTTGCATTTTGGTCATTGACAGAAGATGGCTGGTGTGCCTGTTTGAGAGTCTCTGATGCAAGTTATTTGTAATTCTTAAGTTGACCAGTCTGTGGTTTAGTATTATTAGCTGATTTTGTTCATGAGCACATACGGTGATTGTCAGCGCTTCTAAAATTTTAAAATGCAAATCGGTCCAGGCTTTTTACTGCCGTAAGAATCACACTTATTTTGAAAATCGCACTACCCCACCCACCATGTCAGCTGCACCATGCATTTTTTCCGTTTAGTCATTTATATAGAGAACTATTTAAAATTTATGTTTGTATTATATTTGTATTATTTATAACTTACTTTATCACAATTTGTACATTTTAAAGACTGACATCATGTCTTCGCTTTACTGAATGAATAATTTTCACTCAATATTAAAAGTGTTGATCATTTGAGGAATTGAACCGGAAGTGTCTAATAAACCGGAAGTTGCGTGAAGAATCACCGTGGTAACCAATGTAATTTAGAGGCAGGCGAGTTCATTTTTCGGTTCTAACACTTTGTTTGATCACTTTCCTTAATTAATGTCATTAATATTATACTTAAAGTTATTGTAAAAACAAATATCAAACAAACAAGTAACACCGCTAGGTATTTAAAAATAAATAAATGACGCAAACAAATTTCAGTCCCAGCTTTGGCCACTTAAAAAAAACACGACATAAGCAAAGAGGCTAACACCTTACGACTAACGGTATATCAAAGAAATTACAGACTTACAGACGGTAACACTCGCTTTAGTGAACCGACAGAACGCGTGATATACTTTCTCATGCTACCTAGCTATAGACTCTTCCGGAAAACTCCTATCAGTAATGGTTTAGTCCAAATTGACCTACTTTCGCACAGCGAGTGACAAACAACCGTGTTATGGATCAAAGAATATTGCCGCAAGGCATAGTTTAAGGGTAAAGGGCAATAATTATTGTAGATTTTTTAACGACCGATAGATAAAATATCTGGACCGATTTAAACAGAGATTTTGAAAAGAAAAACGGTCTGGAGAAACAGATTTCGGTCTGGGAACTGATAAACCGGCGATTTTAGAAGCCCTGGTGATTGTATATAATGAATCCTGTGATCCATGTTCTCTCCTTCCGGAGCTTCTCGCCTCTCACCGCTTCAGGTTCAAATCCCACTGTGAGCTTGACTTGTAAGTGATGAAGTGATTCTTACGAATGGCTGGAGGTGTACAGTACTGGTTCTTCCCAGGAAAAGTGTGTGGTCTGCCTCCACCACAAAAAATCGACCGTCATATATAACCTTACATGTGTTGAAAATGACATACAACACCATACAAACAAAAACAAACAAACTCTCCTTTTGGAAAAAAATAAAAAACTATATATATTGTTTGAAATTACTTCTTTCTAAGCAATTAAACTAGTTAGTTTAAACCAACATACTTCTCTGCCACAGGACTGATGGCTACCATTGTACCGGCAACATGACTGAGTGGACCAAGTGCATGTACAAAACCAAGACACCCAAGCGGAAGGCATTCAAGGTTCCTAAGGAGTACCATGACGTGGAAGTCTTGTAAGTGCATCCATAGGTTACCTCCAGTACTATTGTACAGAATGTCTGACCAGCTGAGATAAAAAAAAAAGAAAAAAGAAGCTTCATTGAAAGTGGGGTCAGCTGGCCCAGTGGATAGCAAGTTTGACGTTTAGTCCAGTTAGAATGTCGGTGTGTCCTGCAAGACAATCTAACCTCAGTGGTCGGTTGGGGACGTAAACCGGGTGTTCCATGTATCGAAGTCTATCCTCTGAGCATGTTAAAGAACCATAATTTACTCTGTAATAAGAGTAGTGCATTGTTTCTGGATTCCTATCTCTGGGGCTGCTAAAACAATGTTTTGAAACAACAATTCAATTTATGATTTATAAAAAGAAAAGATAATTTAAAATAAATTTTAAATTTGTTTTGTTTTCAATAAAAACTTTTGTGTCAAAGCTAATTTCTTGAATGCTTTTTCTTTCTTTTAATACTTATGTGTATGTATTTCTTCCAATATTTTCCTATAAGGTACCTACAATAAGCCACATCTTGTCTCGTCTGTATTTACTATTTTCGATTAATAATATTGTACTAATTACAGCAAGAGTTACAAGTTTGTGAAGCGTGACCGTGTGTTCCCCGCGGTGACAGTAAGGACCACAGAGGGACCAGTCAGTTCATCCCTTGATTCCGTAGATTCGGGGTAGGTGGCCTTAGTTAACTTATTTCGCTCCTACTCACATACATGTATTTTGTAATAAAGATTGACTGGGGAAAGAGGAATCACTTCATCATTGTATTTGGTAGAAGGACGACTGCCTGAGCACGTCATCACTAGACTGCCTGAGCACGTCATCACTAGACTGCCTGAGCACGTCATCACTAGACTGCCTCAGCACGTCATCACTAGACTGCCTGAGCACGTCATCACTAGACTGCAGGAGCACGTCATCACTAGACTGCAGGAGCACGTCATCACTAGACTGCCTGAGCACGTCATCACTAGACTGCCTCAGCACGTCATCACTAGACTGCCTCAGCACGTCATCACTAGACTGCATGAGCACGTCATCACTAGACTGCATGAGCACGTCATCACTAGACTGCATGAGCACGTCATCACTAGACTGCATGAGCACGTCATAACTAGACTGCCTCAGCACGTCATCACTAGACTGCCTCAGCACGTCATCACTAGACTGCCTGAGCACGTCATCACTAGACTGCATGAGCACGTCATCACTAGACTGCATGAGCACGTCATAACTAGACTGCATGAGCACGTCATAACTAGACTGCCTCAGCACGTCATCACTAGACTGCCTCAGCACGTCATCACTAGACTGCATGAGCACGTCATCACTAGACTGCATGAGCACGTCATAACTAGACTGCCTCAGCACGTCATCACTAGACTGCCTCAGCACGTCATCACTAGACTGCATGAGCACGTCATCACTAGACTGCATGAGCACGTCATCACTAGACTGCATGAGCACGTCATCACTAGACTGCCTCAGCACGTCATAACTAGACTGCCTCAACACGTCATCACTAGACTGCATGAGCACGTCATAACTAGACTGCCTCAGCACGTCATCACTAGACTGCATGAGCACGTCATCACTAGACTGCCTCAGCACGTCATAACTAGACTGCCTCAACACGTCATCACTAGACTGCATGAGCACGTCATAACTAGACTGCCTCAGCACGTCATCACTAGACTGCCTCAGCACGTCATCACTAGACTGCATGAGCACGTCATAACTAGACTGCATGAGCACGTCATAACTAGACTGCCTCAACACGTCATCACTAGACTGCATGAGCACGTCATAACTAGACTGCCTCAACACGTCATCACTAGACTGCATGAGCACGTCATCACTAGACTGCATGAGCACGTCATCACTAGACTGCCTCAGCACGTCATCACTAGACTGCCTCAGCACGTCATCACTAGACTGCATGAGCACGTCATTACTAGACTGCCTCAGCACGTCATCACTAGACTGCCTCAGCACGTCATCACTAGACTGCCTCAGCACGTCATAACTAGACTGCATGAGCACGTCATTACTAGACTGCCTCAGCACGTCATCACTAGACTGCCTCAGCACGTCATCACTAGACTGCATGAGCACGTCATTACTAGACTGCCTCAGCACGTCATCACTATACTTGGACTATTTTTGTGGATTAAAAAGCTCAGTTTAATTAAATAAGGCACTTCCTTAATTTTAACTTCAAAAGGTACATTGACATAGTGTTTTAATTTTGATTGTTAAGTAATAAAAGTGTGACTGATGAACTATGTGCGACTGATTAAACCATATTTGACTGATTAAACAATATGTGACAGATTAAGTGATATGTGACTGTCAATAAAGTAATATGTTACTGATAAAATAATATGAAGTTAAGATGTTTTCAAGCTTTGTTTGAATGTTTACCATGAAAGATCTGCTTTAAGCGCATTCAGCTATTGCTGTATTTTGACGTTTTGCAGGGTTAACTTCCATCCATTTGAGGGAATGAGATTTTGTGTTTCCGGGAAATTCAAGAAATCTAAAGCTGATGTGACAAAGGCCATCACACGTCTGGGAGGGGCGGTCGTGACTAAATGTGATAAAACTGTGGCCGCTGTGATTAGCACTGCAGGTATGGTACTTGTACCTTATTGGCAAAAAAAGAAGGTTAAATCATTCTTAGGGCTACTCCATTAAAACATACAAGGGACACCAGGAAGGCACTTTTGAAACTGAACACCCACCCATAGATGGGAAACTGTTAAAAAAGAACCAATTTTGGAATATAGGGTTCACGCATAGATGTTCATTAAATTGCCTTCCTGGGGTCCCGGGTATATTTTAATGAAATAGCCCTTAATTAATATGTGAATTATTTCAAGTTTGTATCATCTTAAAGGGACACATGGCAATCTTGAGTTTTATATCAGGTATTAAAATTAGCACAGCAATTTATTAATAATGTATCATTTTGACTTAAAAACTGCTTGTGTACAATTAAATAAACAAATGAGAATTCACTTTTCTTCATTATTCTACAAAATTGTTCAATATATGAGCCGCAACACACGAAAACGTCCCTTCGGACGTTTAAACAACGTCATAAAGTAACAATATATGACGTCGGCCGGTAATCAATTAATTACTAATCATTTCTCGTCACTTCTGTGTTTTTACCTTATTATTATATCATAGGGAATATGTTTTCTTAATATAAATAGTTGATGCTATAGAAAATGTTAATTGTTTATGTTTTTTGTTGTTATTTAATCAACGAGGTCATCCAAGACGCCGACGCCAACGTCGAAATTAATGGTTAATACAATGTTTAATACGATATCATCATAAAATAAAGAGATTTTTAAAGAGAAAATCAACATGTTTCCTAAACATAAAAAAATATAAAATGTCAACATTTTGTCTGAAGGGTCGTTTTCGCATGTTTCGGCTCATATTATTTATGCAGTAATCCATAATTAGAAATAAATGTAAAAGCAGTTTGCTTTAAACTATTCTTATATAATTATTAATGATTGTGCAAATGCGGGTTATGTAGAAAAACTAAGGGGATGCCACAAGTTTTAAACAAATCAAGATTGCCATGTTTCCCTTTAAGGGCTCTTGCTCTATATTCGAGAAATATGGATCTTTGGAAGGGAGAATTTATGCATATTTTTCTTAAAAAAGCAGTTTTTGTTTAAACAATACATTGATTTTAAAGTCTTTGACAAAGTTGTTATGTGGTATGAATGCTTATTGTGAAACATTTGGACTCGGTTGCATTTTTTATCTGAAACTGAAGAGTTTACTTAAAAATCTG